>MNCI01024328.1:9694-28074 GCA_015680685.1 Gnetum montanum | reverse complement strand
TTGCACTTAGGCTAGATTAGATTTTCTTACCCTTTTTCTCTTAGCTTAGATTAATTAATATTATTTTCCATTGCCTTCAGGAGTAGCATAGATTAGGAACACATCATACACCTCATCTAGACTAAACCATACATGACATATGCAAAACTAGTCTAGGTGGGAAGATAGCGAACTGCGACCTAAGGCTAACTATCTAGGTGCCACAACTAGTCCATTTGCAGAGTTCGACCGGATCACACGTGCGATGCTCATTTCGTATGGTTGAGTGTAGGGGTACCTCGCCACTCATCAATAACCATTATGTGTTAAGGGATCATTCACAGTTGTCTTGCCCCTAGATCCGTCATCTATTTAACACCACTAGATCCTAAGTTCCACCCGAAGGTATAGAAGAATCAGTCTCCATCACAACAGGGGGTGCAGCCAGTCATTCCCACCATTCGCGTGATAGCTTGGGGTTGGAACCACCTAAACTGCACACAACTGTTAGGAGAGCGGAGCACTTGCTTCAGGAGACCATCGGGAAGGCCAAGGCTAAGGTGAGAAGGGATGAGCATTCAAGGGAACCTGCTACGGAGGCGAGACCACCGAAAGCAAAGAAGATTCGATTCATCTTGCTAGGTGTGGGTAAGTATTTTTTTGATTCAAGTGTTTTTAGCACTTTTTGAATTTATTTTCTTACTTAAGTATGCATACCTATTATGTCATGCTAACTTTAGATTCATTGGTGTTAATAGAGGGTACCCCCAAAAGGGAATGGGAAGAGTTAGCTCCAATGGGTGATCCTGAAATGGTTATCACTGGGCTAAATGAAGAGGAGAAAACAAGAGAAGAAACAGCTGAGGAAATTCCCATCTTACGGGGAGGGGATGAAATAGACGCCATGGAAGTGACACTTGCTGAGGCTTTAGATGCCCTTAAGAATTCAAGCAAGGAGAAATATGTTTTTGACAACTTCTTTGATGGGTCTCTACACCTTGGTGATCCACCTGAGCTGACCAGCAAAGGGCTTCTTGGTATGTTTTGTTAGTTTGATATGCATTTCATACTTCTTAGCTTTGTACATTGTTTTGATTATCATGACTCTTCCTAACACCATACATGGATGTTGAAGTGCCTGAAGCACATGCATCTTAGGCAAATGTGTCAGAGTTACAGGCCCCGATTGAGGTGCCTTCCCACGTAGATCCAACATCTACAGGTCAATTGAGGCCATGGCTTGAGATGCCCAATAAAGTAGACTTTGTTATGGACATCGTCAATGATGTTGTTGCTTGTTTGCAACAGGCTCATCTTGAATTAGGTATGTACTTTATACCAAGTGCCTGAGCTCATTGTGCTTTTTCATCTATTGGCGATCTCTTATTAGCTCATATGTGTGATATTTGTTCTTGTAGGTGCAAAGCTTCAATGGAGTCCTTCCAAGGCTACCCATATTGATGGTCTCCCTGAATTACCAAAAGATATTAAGCAGATCCCAAGAGGGATTTATGATGTAGTTTCGAGTTGTGTTGTTTCGAATGCCAAGTCTCTCTGGACCTGCAGGTGCTCGATTGAACACTTATGGCATGAAGTTCAATCATTGAAGGAAAATTTGACAAAGGTAATAGAGGAAAGAAATGACTTGCAAGCTCGTTATGATTTTTACTTTGCTAGAATGGCTAGTGATAGTACCTGGCGTACGTCAGAGATCACCTATGCATGTTATTGGACAGTCTTAAATAGCAAGGTGCAGGCAACTTAGGATTTGGCCAAACAGAGGTCTCAGATTGATTTATTGAATAAGAAGTGCCATGAATGGAAGTATTTTGCATCCAAAGTACATAAATGTGACTAGGATCAGAAGGATCATAAGCATCAATACAAGAAATGGTTGAAAGAGGAATCAGTTGAACATCGCCGGTTGGAGATGTTTGTCGAGGGGTTAGGCTTGTGCTCTTCTTATGAAAAGTTTGTTGAGTGTATGGAAGTGGAGGGGTCTCCTAAGAGATCCATTATCACTACCTCTGGGGAAGCTTTAACAAGTATGTTTTCCCTTGAGCGCCCTTCCTAGACTTCAGTGGATAAGGGTAAAACCTTAGCCAATGTTGACCTCAGACTCGAGAGAGACTAGGCTTGTGTGCCTGAAGAAGAGATTCTATGGTGCCTGGAAGCTAATCTCAGGCCTTGCTCACCTGTGAGTGTTTTAGTCTCGTATCATTTTATTGCCTTTACTCATCATCATTTTTCTTAGTGTTTTTTCTCTTTTAATCTAGTTGTTTGTGTTTACTTATTTTGTTGTTTTGTTTTCCTTTTTGTGATAGGGACATGATGGTGGTGAGGTTGGCCTCAATGGGACCGGAACTGATGACGTAGAGTTTGGGGACTAGCCCCTCTTAATACTAATGCATGATTTGGCTTGTTAGTCTTGTTAGTCTTGTCATTTTTTGTTAGTTTTTTTTTAGTTTTTCAGCTTGTTTTGTTATTTTTTGGGATGTATGAGAACAACTATAAGCATGATCATGGTGTAATATGTCATCATCCTATTGCCATGTTAACACTCCATATTATATATATTTATATGTTTTGTTTTTTTTTTCAAGTTTATTTGTGAACGTAAGTGTAAATTGGAATCGTGGTTGGTAAACATAAGATAAGCAGAGATTGTAATTTTGCAAAATGTAAAAGAAAATGACGTAGTGAACTTTTGGTACACTGGTAATGTACTGTGCTTTAGTTTAAGGCCATTTTAGGCCACACATATTAGTTTAAAGTCATGGTGGACTATTGCATCTTTGTCAAAGAAAGGGAGGAGACTGTAGTTATTTCAGTGAATTTAAAAGAACTGGTCATTTCTGACCATGGCTAGTTTAACATCATTGCGGATGTTTGGTAGTTTAACGTCATTCTGGATGCATGGTAGTTTAACATCATTCTGGACGTGTGGTAGTTTAACATCATTCTAGACACGTGGTGGCTTGTCTTAGTTTTTGATTTATTTCTTTAATTTTTGTAATTTGCTGTGAAGGGTGGGATGTGTAGGTATGATCTTGAACTCGCCATCCGCCTCGCTAGATATGTCAAATGGTAGTTCTGACCAAGGGACATCTATGGGAATGGCTCCTATGTCTACCTTTTCTGATGCTTCCTCTATTTTAGGAAGGTCGCGAGTTGAAGATTGACCAATGTCTAGGTTTTCACTAGTGGTGTCTTGCCTAGATTTGGAGAGTTCAACCTCTGACTCTTGGTTCGTTCCTACGTGTGAGGAAGTAAGTGAGGTTGCCACATCCTCGTGTATTACGATTTCACTGCCCTCATAAGGTAGGTGAATTTCTTGATGGATCGGTAAGGATACAACGTTTAATTGAGCTAACCAAGGTCATCCCAAAATCAGATTGAACCCCAGCATCTCATCCATGACTACGAATTCGGCCGATGTGGGGAATTGGTCCCCTCCTATGAAATCCAAGGTAATCATGCCTTTTACCATGACATGGGAACCATTGAAAGATTTCAAGAATGATGTTGTTGTTGGCCGTATTTGTTCTGCGAGGCCTAGTCGCTCAATGATAGGAAAAGGTATTACCTTTGTTGCCACTTTGTCATTAACATGCACCCTATGTATCTTAAATTTTTTAATTTGTATTGTTATAAACATAGGGGCGCTAGTGGCCTCTCCTATTTTTTCGTCTCGTTTAATGTCATTGGCATGAAATCTAAGAGATCTAGACCTCGATTCTTGATGTGGAGACAACACAATGTAAATAGATGGTTCATTTGCAGGAAGGTCTTCACTAATAGGGATTGAAGTCAACATAGGTACCAGAGCTTTTCAATGTACTAGGGAGGTCATTACCAGGTCATATAGGCTTAGAGAGGTGTTCTTTTGTTTTAAGGCCTATGTAACTTAGGTCAGGGCACTGGCCAAGTCTTTGCTATTTGGAATGTTTTTATCTATTGAGACTTGATCCATTTGACCCAACATTTGTATCTCTCATGGAAGAGTTTTTGCATTATTAACTGTAATTGTTAGGTTTGGGACGCTGGACACTCCCGAGTTCTTGTCTTGATGACTCATGCTAGGTTGATCAGTAGTTGGAACCATAGGGATAGCATTCAGTGGTGTGGATTTTGATGGTCCTAATTCATGACCATGATGTTATTTGGCCAGACATTCCCTGGTCAGTCTATCGGCGAGGCATTCTCGTGAGGGTTGTGGGGGAACTATTGGGGGTTGCACATTGGGGTGTTTTAGCACCCAGATTACAAATGGAGTGGGTCGAGTTTGTGCTAGTATGTTTTCTGTCGCAACTACAGGGTGTACTTGGATGACGAATGGTTTTCACAGCATAGGAGGTGTATGTGTGCCAAAAGGAGCTTGTGTAGGTGTTGGCGTAGACACGGTTTCAGCAGGCATATGAATCACAAAAGACTTTCATGGGATGTCTTGTTCATTGCTGACATGGATGGTGTTAATCACATAGGGCAACTCTTTGGTGTTAAGAGGATCTTTGTAGACCCCCATAGACTAATTTTGACGTCTTACTGGGTTGGCTTCGTCAAAGACTATCTCACCTCTATCAATCATACATTGTATATCTTGTTTTAGGGTGAAGCAGTAATCAGTTCCATGCCCACATCATTGGTGATACTCACAGAATCTATCTAACCTAAAACCTCTTGGTATAGGGGGTTCATTAGCTATTGCCAACATTGGATTTTTAACCAACTCACAATATAAGTTGTGTTTTTGAGACGCTGCAGGAGACATTTGCTTATGTTGAATCAACCTAGTCTTTAGAAGTTGGTCCAGTAGTTGTGAAGGTTTCATGGGTAAGGACGTGTACTGGGCAGGATTGTTTCATTCAAAGGTGCAAGTATGACTCGTGTTAGCAGTTTGGGCAGAGGAGGATTCAGGTGTAGGTGTAGGAGCAGTTCTTTTGTGACTAGTGGGGGCAGTAGGTTGTTTTCCTTTCTACCCTGCATTGTTGGGTCAAGCTGTCTTTGCCACTGCTGTGACTGTCATTTTAGACTTGTCCTTATCTTTTCTCGTATGTTGACTTTTAAAAGTTAGGTAAGCTGGGTCATGAATTATCTATTCTAACTCTTCTATGTTTTTGATTTGGACAAATGCCTGGCTCAAAGTACGAGCGTTTCAGGTAATAGAATTTTGACTTAACGAAATCGTTCACGGCACTCTTGAGGATTGTAAGTAAATACGATTCCAATATAGGCTCATGAAGTTCGTTAAGGGCAGTGTTCCATCTTTGGATGAACTTTTGTATGGGCTCTAGTGGTGCTTGTTTTATTTGAATTAGACTGTCTAGCGTGGCTTCAGGCTTCAGGTTATACTTAAAACGGGTAACAAATTGATGTAACAAATCCTCTAGAGAGGATATCGAGTTATGCGGTAGGGCTTGGTACTAGTCTAAGGCTTCTCCAGTTAAGGACATGGTGAACACATGGAGGATTGCATGAGGTCATGCTTGAAGTAAGAGACACACTAATCGGAATGTCACTAGGTTAGCATTTGGATCTCCCTCTCTGTTATACTTGGTCAATTACGGCAATGAAATTCCTTTTGGTAAAGTCAATGGTGGCACTGAAGAGCTAATCGGATCATCTTGATAAAAATCCAGCACCTTGACTTCTTCAGTGTTGGCGATTTTAAGGCACTTTACCTCATTGGTCAATGCTTGCATCATTTTTCTAGCCTCTACCCATTCTTGGGCACTAGGTGAACTGGCTAGTTGGTTAGGTTGAGTATGATAGTAGTTAGATTGTTGTGTGGTTTGTGGGAAAGATAACTATAGGGTTGTTGATGATTGTACTTGAGGGACATTCATGGATGGGATTACACTAGGTGGTATGCTGTAGTGAGCCGGTTGATGTTGTTGAATGATAGGTGTGGGCCACTGCCTAGTTACAAGTTGTGTTAAACACCCTAAACTTATTGAGTTGAAGGGTGTTCCTTGGATTTGCACTCGTGGTATATAATGAGTAGATGTATAAGCGAGTATCACGAATCGAATCCCAATTATTTGGGGTGGGAAGGTCACTCCTATATTAGCTTGAGAGGAGAGTTGTTGGAGTTGTACTTGTAGAAGAGAGGGTAATGTGGTGACTGGAGGAATAACAAGGATGGACACATTCAATTGGGTGTTGGTCGTAGGGAAAGTAGGAATGGGGGTGGGTGCTTCCTGTTGAGAAATAGGTGCTTGAGTGCTTTTAAATGCATGAAGAGGCATGGTCTCTCCCATGAAAGGGTGGAATAATGGATTTGCATAAGTATGAGAACTAAGAGTGTGGTACGAATCCCCATGTTCAGATTGAGCTGCGAAATCATCTTCCTCATCTTCATTTTGAGGCTCTATGATGGGTTGCCATGAGGTTTGATTCCTTGCCATGAGGAGCTGGGATATGAGTTCATGATGGGATTCAGAGAGGGTAATTAAATCATATGCTAAAGGGGTAAAGTTATGGCCTCCCTTATAGATGAGTTCATAATGTCATTTTGCTTCCATTTTTGTGCGATCAATGGGCAGGTTAGCTTGGATCTTTACACAGATGAAGTAGTATTTTTTGAGGGTGAGAATTGTATACGTGGGTTCCTTGCCTTGTAACCTAAGTGATCGATGAGTTGGTCCTTGAGGGTTCATCTCTTCAACGGTGACTATGGGTTCAGTTGCGATCACAAGATTTGAGATTTCAACATTAAGGTTAGAAATAGGCAATGCTGCATTGATTTGAGAAGATTCCATGTGTGTAATTGGCTTGACTAGTTGAATGTGTGTAGGCGGCATATGTAAGCTAAGCTTGAGCAAGCCAGTGTATGCAAGTTGAGCTTGAGGAAGCCGGGCGTAAACGTTAGCGTGAGTGCAACCTGAATGTGCGTACGCTAGATTGTGCATAGCGTATGCAAGTGCAGCATAAGTGCAACACAATGTAGCATGTGTGAGTGATGTGCATGCACAGCATGTGTACGCCAGACATGTGCAGTAGTGTGTATATGCTGCATTGGGTTTTGTAGGGTATGCTATTTCAGATTTTCATAGTGTTGGGCTTTGCAGCATGTGTACGCTATGTTGGATTTTCACCACGTGTGCATGCTGTACTTAATATTTTTAGCAACTGTTATAGAATTTACTGCATTGGTAGCAACGTAAAATTTTTGCAAGGATTTAATTCAATTGTGAATAGATTGGTATGGTTTAAGGAAGCTAAGCTTGCATTCTACACCTGATTTGCACCATGCATGAAAGGTAACGAAATCAATGTTTTATCGGGATGGAAAACAAGAGGCCCTCCTTCTAGCGCCAATTTCTGTATTGTTCGAAATTGTTGGCCTAAGGCTGGAGAAAAAATGAATGCTGAAAGATCTCCAAAGAGATACAGCTAACCCTACCTTTAGGTGAGGGCAAGCTGGAAAAATGAAGGCAGAGTGCCTTGGATGGTCTGTGCGCAAATCAACTAAGGACTTCCTCGAGCGTACGCTATAGCCTACGCTGGGGTTATTGTCACGAAATGTAAAATGGAGAGAGTAATGCAATGGGAAGTAAACATGAGTGTAGCGTATAAACATAAATAGAATGTATGCAGAAACGTGCAATAAAATGGGATAATGCAAACAATGAACCAGAACAGCACAATGGAAGGCAAAAATGAAACTGTGTTGTATTAATTAACAAGATGTGCACCGGTCAAAATGTAGTTGTGTGTCTGGATTGCAAGTCAGACGTTAATCTCCGATGTGAGGTGTTTGTGGGCACTGGGATCACGTGCGTCTGGGCTCAGGATTGCTGGTTTTCTTTCTCTAAAATTTCCAACCCCATTTATGTCAATGAATAGGGTATTTATACCTTTTTCTAGGCTCGGGAGTAGGATTTATGAATAAGATCAATGGTTGTGGGACAAGGGAAAAATGGATCGTGTGACAGGTGTCTAATGTACAGCTGTGTATGAACTAGACATATGTAGGCAGACTACGTTCTAGACCAGATGCACTGTATCTTACAATATGTATTGATTTACATTACACTCATGCATAAAATTTGAAGTGTAAGAGCTTGAAAAGCTCAAAAATGTTGCAACTTTACAATAAAATAATAGTGTGCAACAAGAGATCTTGATTCTGGTTCACTTGGAACTTCCTGAATCTGTGGACTGACTGCTGCTGAAAGTGTTTTTGCTTCACCAGGGTTGCCAGCATGTGTTGATCTTGTCCTGGCATGCCCTCAGCATGTGTTTGAAGTGCTTTGGCTCGGTCATGACAAGTGCTCACGCTGGAGTCATGCTGCTAGCGTGACCTCAACATCACCTCAGCGTGCATGAAAAAAAATGATGCATCTTATGTCAAAATTCCACCTTTAAGACTTGTTTTTGAAGTGTAACTGCTGCCTAACCTTGAGGAAATCCTGCATGTTTAATTTGAGCCTATCTGTGCTTGGATTTAGGCCACTTTTGGCAGCTCATGCTGGGCTCATGCTGTCAGCATGACCTCAGTGTGACCTGGGCGTGAGCAAGATGGGATGGTACATTTTACACCAAATCTTGATCTTTTAGACCTATCTTTCAAGGGTAATTGTTGCTCGAACTTGAGGGAAACCTACATGTTGAGTTTGAGCCTGTTTGTGCCTTGATCTAGGTCATTTTGGCAACTCACTTTGGGCTCACGTTGTCAGCGTAACCTGGGCGTGACTTGGACGTGAGTGCTGAAAACGGTGTATTTTCAGGCCCGAAATTAGAATTTTGAGGGCTGGGACCTGGAGCAATCATTAGTGGACCTCGAGGGGGCCTTGCACCCTCAAAATCAGGCTATTTTAGCACTATTTTAGGGCTGTTTTAGGTTACTCACGTTGGACTCATGCTACCAGTGTGACCTAGGCATGACCTCAACGTGAGTAGCAAGATTTGTGCGATTTTGACTTGAAATCTTGGATTTTGGATGCTGAAACTTGGAGCAATCATCAGTAGGCCCCCAAGGATGTCTTGCACCTTTGAAGTTAGACCATTTTGACTCGGTTTAGCTTGACAAGCTGAGTGTGAGTTCCATGCCTCAGTCAAATTTTTGCCTCCCAAAACTCAAGAGGCTCTGAATTGTTCTCGTTTCAAAGTGCTAGGCCAAAATTAATGGTGTTTCACCTATAGTTATGCGGAGTTAGCCTAAATTTCATTATTGGGAACTAGAAGTTGAAGTGCATATTGATGATGCTAAAAAAATCTCACTTTGGTGTCAAAATTGAGCTAAAATTTTTTAACTCTAGTGTTGATGCTAAGATAAAAAAATATTCTAACTCTAGTATTAACACTAAGCTAAAAATATCTAACTCTGGTACTAACATTGATGTTGATATTGACATCACTGTTAGCATTACCAAGGACTTAGAAATTTTTTAAACATTTTTCTAATTCAAATTCCAAGCTTTTAGAACCATTTGTAACATCTAAACTAATGTTGAATTGTATTGTGAGTATACTAAGGAGCTCTTGGAGATGGGAAATGTTTTTGATTATTAAACTTGGTGATTTAGCATGTTGTGATGCAGGGAAGGTTATGTTGACATTGGTGTTAGTGTCATCTACCATAGTTAGAAAAATATTTATCCCTAACCCTCAAGACTAGCTCTAAATTTTTTGAAATTAACATTTGGTATCTTAGAAATAATGTCAATTGACTATTGAAAAGCCCAAGAAGCTAAGATTGAAGCTAGAATGCTATTGTTTATAGGCATGGAGCATTGGATTGATGATATTGGGGGTGATGTGAGATACTAAAAAAAATATAACTCTCATGCTAATTCTAAGTTAGAAAATTCTAACTCTAGTGCTAACTTGAAAGCTAACATTGACACTAATTTTAGTGTCAATGTCACCTTGTCCCATACCTAGAAAAATTTTCCAGCATCATTTAGGTGATATATTTTTTTAAATAAATTCTATCTTGTCTCCTAAACCTTGTTAAAATGCTCAAATTAATGCTTATTATCTTGGGAATTACTAGGAGTCATCATTGGAAGCTTGTCGAAGCTTGAGGCACTATTGAAGAGGGTATTTTAAGGGTATTTCTATATGTGACACTAAAGCTAGCTTTAGTGTTACTTAGCATCACTTAGCCTAAAGGACCTTGGTTTGAGCCCTCAAACACTATTGAAAGTGTCCAAAATAATATCCATCCTTTTGAGGATGGTTAGGAACCATCATTATAGGCCTATAGAAGCCCAAGATGCTATCAAAAATGGTGTTTTCAAGGATGTTTCTACAAGTAACATTGATGGTTATGCTAATGCTAGCTTCAACATTACCTAGCATTACTTAGCCACAAACACCTTGGCTTGGGCCCTTAAATACTACAAAAAGTGCTTAAAATAATGCTCATCCTTTTGGGAATGATTAGAAGGTATCATTAAGGTATTGTAGAAGCCCAAAATGCTTTCAGAGATGGTGTTTTTGAGGGAATTCCTCTAGGTAACACTAGCTATATGTCCTTCTCAATGATGAAGCTCAAGTATGAACATTCCTAGCAAGTGTGTGCTATCATGTTCCCACTAACATTAGTGTTAGGATCACCCAAAGTCTGAGAAAATTTGCATTCTTTGGATCCCAAGGTGAATTTATCAAAATGTCAAAAATTGATATCTTTCATGTTGAGACTATTATAGTAGTCATTTGGGATTCTATGGAGTCAAAATTTTGGTTGCAAAGCAATTTATTCATAGTTGGTGCTAGTAGGATGGTCTTGGGATGATGTTGACACTGCATTAACATTTGTGTTAGTGTCAACATCAACATAATCTTCAACACTTAAAAAATTTTCATTTCCATATTTTTCCAGGGTGACCAAAAGTTATGTTGATATTCTAGGTTATGAGTTGGAATGGTCCCTGGAGATCTATGGGAGTTGAAAATGTTCTTGTTGATATTGTTTTTGAGGAGTTTTAGATACTTGAACTCAGATGGTATAATGTTGAAACCACACTTACCTTGGTCATTGGGGAATTAACAAAGTGAATATAACAACTTTTACTTGTCATTTAAATTCCTAATATATGTTAATAATTTTGTAGAATAAATACAACTAGTTTTAAGTATAATGTACAATCATTTTGTAACCCAGTAGTAACGTTTCTTAGTTTTCCCAATAGTAAGTTACTTGGTAATCCTAGTAGTAGTTATACTCTTCTAAGACATGAATGACAAGCCAAGAATGGATTCTTTTCACCATTAGGCTATATTAGATTTACTTTCCATTGTTTTCTAGTTAGTTAAAGTTATTATTCATTTTACAATATTATATTCCTATGATTTCAAAGCCAAATAACATCATTACATCATATGTCTTATTGTAAGTTAAACCATATGGTTTGACTACCACTAAATCTAGTAAGAAGACAATGTTCATTAACTTCATATTAATTGGCTATAGTACATATTGTATTATTCACATATTATAATATAGTCACATAGGTATGCTTGTAACTTATATGGTTGGGCATTAAAAACTCTTGCCACTCATTAGTAGTGATGCTAAGATATTTTTAAAAAGTATTTCCACATTGAGTTTAAGGAAGAGTGTTAAAGATTTAAGTTAGTATCAACCTTAACATGTGTTAAACATATCCAAATGTATAATTGTAATGGTTTGCATAAACAAGACTAATCAATTATTAAGAGATTTGTAAAGAGGTAATATGACCATTAACTAAAGACTTATCCTCTATTTGGTTATAACTTAAAGGGAATAAATGAAGATGTTTTTATTATAATAACACAAACACACTTCATAGTATGACACATTGACCATAACTATTCATACTTGCGGTCATAATTATTTATTCTAGTCTTAGTTATACTTGCATATATAAATATTTCTATATTAGTATCATAGTTCTTACACTCTCCATAATCTTCATGCTCTTATTTTACAATTGAATAATGTTTTGATAGCAATATGTTACCTTTTAATTCATTATGGTCATATCATTGTGTACATACTTATAGAATTTTTTACTAATTAATATGTGTACTATATGATTAAGTTTTCCATGACCATCATCTTTAGAAACTTTAGTTATCATGATTTGCATATTCATACTACATGTTGATATTCTATTAGTTGGAGATGATTATCCTCTTCTTAGAGACCTCAAATTCCTAATAGAGATAAGTACCTATAGCTTTATATTGATCCTTTTAAGTCCTTATTGTATAAGTGGCTTTAGGATTAAGGAGGATGTTTGAAGATAACAAAGTGTAAAATGAAAATAATGTTGGTGACTTGTTATTAACTTAAAGTTAAGCTCTATTGCAAGTAAAGGTAATAAGACGAGGATGATCATAAAGATAATCAATAACTAGAGTGTCACTACATTTATGTAAATATCATTTTTTGTTACTAATATTATTCATATCACTTAACCTATGAAATTAAATAAAGCTTTATTATGTATGAAGACTCATAGGATCTATTGGATAATGATGAATGGTGAGGTACCCCTATGCTCAACCATATGAATCATAAGCGTTCATGCATGATCCGATTG
Source organism: Gnetum montanum (assembly GCA_015680685.1). Classification (NCBI taxonomy): domain Eukaryota; kingdom Viridiplantae; phylum Streptophyta; class Gnetopsida; order Gnetales; family Gnetaceae; genus Gnetum; species Gnetum montanum. The sequence continues at coordinate 15,556 of MNCI01024328.1, read as the reverse complement.
AATTCCATGGATGAGACTAGTTGTGGTATCTAGATCATTATGCCTTGATTGCAGTTCACTATCTTCCCACTTGGACTAGTGGTAGCTTTGTCACATATGATTTAGTCCAAAGTCAGGTGTATGATGTTTCCTAACTTTATGCTACTCCTAGTGACTAAAGGAGATAAATTGATTAACTAATGAACAATGAAAAATAAAGCCTAAAGTAGCCTATGGTGATAGTATCTACTCTTAACTATCCTTACACATCTTGGACTTCATGGAGCTACTTCTAGGTTTACCAAGTATACATCATTGGTTGTGCTAAATGATACACCTCCCGACGACCAAGTATTTACACTTAAATGGTCGTGATTAAGGCATGCACATTCTACTTAACAATAGGAAGAGTAAATAATAATAAATGAAAATTTTTAACTAAGGAAAACATTAAATAGTTAAAACAACAATATTAATCTAAGTGGATGCTACAATGATGGAAGTAATCTTGATCTTTATTGCCAATCATGTAACATGTCCAAGTACATCACACTCGAACAAAGGTGCTATACAATTACAAAAATCACACTATGGACATGCATTGGAAATAATAGAAAGAAAAGAACTAAAAACTAACAATTGTTAAGATGATAAAAACTCTAAGCCAAAAACTATCTCATTTGAAAGCCCAAGTGTAGTATTTATAGGCGAGGTTCAGTTGAGGTGACGTCGGGTATTCGTTGTCACTTATTAGCCCCACCATTGGGTACATGCTATTAGGACTCCAACATCAGGACCCATCATAGATCACATCTCATCATACCCCCATGACTGAATGAAAACTCATCCTTGAGTTAAACAAAGATGAGAAACAAGTCCTTTACAAAATATTGGGTAGGTATGGGATTATTGATTGACTCCAACAATAGACAAAATAACTGACTCTTCACATGCTGCAATGATGTAGTACAAAAATGGAACACATTCTTACAAAAAAAGACAAGTCAAAACAAGATTGGGAGGCTCATGTAGTGCCTAAAGGTGGTGGCTCTTCTATTGGTTGCTTCCCTTTGTCGTCAGGCCACTAGAATTTATAATAGTTGAGCAAGGCCTACAATTTTTCCTCCTCCATCCTTGGGTTGTGCATTGTCTAGGCTGTTGTGCTGATGTGTGCTCACACCAATACATCCCAAGGAAATAGCAGTTATGGAAACATCTGATTTGCCTTAACGTACCAAGCCACAAACTACCATCGTTCCTCCTTGAAGGTCCTAGATTATCCTTTAGCTCATGATAGTTTGTCAATATATGAGCTAGGTTCAAGGTTACATCTTTCTATCCTTGGTAGTTAGCTTTGACCACCTCTAATTTTGAGTTTTCCACTTGTAATTTTCACAACACATCCTTTCAATCCACAAACTCCTTCTCATATAGTGCATAAGTTGTCGCCACTTGCTTCTCCAACTTTCTTCTGGGACAACTTGTTGTTAACATGGCAAGGTTGGCATATCAGAGGTTAGCTAATGCCATGTATTCTTTTAAATCTTCTATCTATAGGTCCTTATTTTTAACTTCTTCTTGGTGGACCATGGCCTAACTATCTAAAATGGCTTGCCATTTAGAATTTTATGCCATCAAGGAGTTGATGTGGGCCTTGGCCATCTTGATTTCCTTCTCATTAATTTCCTTGTACATGCCAACCTAGTCCTAGAAGTGTTCTTTTAATTTTTCATGATTCTTGGCCTCATTTTTCCATGCACTGATCTCAATTGCTGTCTTTTGATGAATAGTGCATACCTTCTTCATAGAGAGGGTTCTATTTTCTTGGGCCAATCGACTCATATCCTGGTTGACTTGTACCAGTTGTTCTCTCAATTGGTGGACACTTTCTTCCAAAAAGTTCTTTTGCTTTTCCACTATGGTCAATTAGGCATTCTCTTTAGCGAGCTACTTGTTTTCTTCTTGAACAATAATTAATGCCTTTTTATATGCATGAGTTTGTGCATTTGCAACTAAGGCATTCCATACTTCCATCTCCTTTTCTTACTTTGTAGCTGCGCTCTCCTTCTCTAGCTTAGTAAGCTCCTCCATCTGAAACTGCTCCAATTGTTCTGGTGTAATGAAATGGGTAGGATCCCATCATTCAACATGCAGGGTAGTGAACTATTTTTGCAATCTTTGCACCTCAGCTTTTGCATGCTCTGCCCTAACCTTAGCCATGATCAACTTCCCTTTTATAGTGATGGGATTTCATTATGTCGTAGTGACATCATTGGGGATGTCTAATAGAGTGGTCATCACTTGACCCATTTGCAACAAATGATCAACTACATCCTAATGCATTGCAAGAGTCATTGATGTTCTAGCCAACATTTATGCATTTCTTGTTCTTCCCAAATTAGTCAGAGGCATACCAAGAACATTGAATGATTCCTTGGTACCTTTGTTGTGCCTGTTGCATCCTCGTGTTGTAGCACCATGGCTATGGTACCTTCTCCAGTCTCCAAAGTAACCTAAAAGGATGCGATGTTCCTAGAGATCTAGCATGATCATTGGAATCCCTCTCCTCCTGACTAAATAGAGATCTTTTCCCTTGTTAAATTAGCTAATATGGTGGGCCGTATAGTGTCATCCATAACTCGGAAGAGATTGGCCTCATCCCTACTCCCCAACTAACAGTCTCAATGATTCTTTATAGGTGGCTCATTGATGATCTATAATCTTATGATGGTGGTGGTGGTGGAGCTTTTTCTTGGGACCATTGCTTTGGCTCTTGTTGTGTTTCCATTATTGGTTCTACCTCCTTTTCAACTTCTTGCTCATCATCAGAAGCTTTTCTTGGTGCTGTGGTTTTGAGGAGCTCTACAAAGGAGGCATGCTAAGCCTTTCAAAGGATATCATTGATATACCCTAAGATTCTCATGCAGTTGCATAGCTTTCTAATTAGATAGGAAAATGGAAATGTTGGTCTCCCTGATTTTGTTTCTTCAAATCACTGTTGGATTTCTATGAAATAGTACTGAGGAAGGTTAACTAAAAATTTTCCCATTAAAATGGCACTTCCCCTAGCTACATGAGTGGAAATGCGATTGAGCCATTTGGTGGGAAACATGTGCTATGTCTTGATCTTGAAGTAAGTTCTTTCTTTCAAGGTCATCTCATTATATGATTTATCTTCTTTGCTGTACACCTGTTTTAGCCATAGTCTCTTCATTTCGAGATCAAATCTAGTAGACAACTGACCAACTTTGGACCCTTCATTGGGTAGGTTAAGAGTTGTAGCTATATCTTTAACTGTGTAAGAGACATTCACCCCATAGATATTCATAGTGGTACCTTCATCCTTATTATGCTAGAATTGATAGACTTTCCCCAAGTACCATTCACCATTGTCAAATAGGATTGACCACAATGGAAACACTTTGAGTTATGTCTACACTGCTTTAGAAGCAAATTCCATGAATGGGCTGAAGTTCATTTCTACAATGATTGAGGCCAATGTGGATTTTTTTAGGATGACAACAAGGCAATTAGGAAGCAACGTGAGACGTTGTCCTTATTCGAGAGCTAGTACTTCTACTACCTCACCTTAGGTAAATTTCCCAGTAGTAGGGACCTCTTGATGAATACTAAAAGATTGGGCCTCCTATTTAGCATGCTTTGCTTGTTCTCCTTATTGGCTGTGGCCACCACATGGACCCTTAGTAGCTCTCTGTGAGGGTTCACACTGAGCACCTCTTTTTGGAGCCATCTACAATCAAACAAACACCAAGCGTTATCAAGGTGATGTTTATTATCATCTATCAACTCATACCTTACTCAAAACCTTAGTTCATTAAGCTCATAATGCATATGATTACAAGGTTAGGAAAATTTTCAAGAAAAATCCTCCAAAAGTATCTATCTTTTCTATGACCCATCACAACTAGTTTCTTTTTCATTATATGTGGGTTAAAATAAAGGTTTTAGGCCTAAGGGTTAGAAGAATTGGATGTTTGGCACGTTATTGTTAAATATTCTTCATTATAAGTCCTACAGTTTTTAACATTCTTATAGTTTGAATACCTTCTGGGCAATAGCAAATTTTATCAAATCTGTGTAAGGTTTGCATGACACACCCCCCCTCCCTTCCCCCCGAACACTTTGGGTTCAAATAGATTCAAATGGTATGGAAATACGAGTGTTAAAGAGCTAGATATTGCAAGTGTAAGATGGAGATGCATGACACACCCACCCCCTCCCCCCCACAATGACTAAGTTGAACACTTTGGGTTCAAATAGATTCAAATGGTATGGAAATAGGAGTGTTAAAGAGCTAGATATTGCAAGTGTAAGATGGAGATGCTGAGCTCTACTTCATGAGAAAAAATTGCAACAACTCCCCTAATAGAAAATGAGGTAAATGAAGTTTCTGTTGCATGGGGCTGACTATATATACTTTTTTTGAGACTTGATGTCAGGTACATGATGTCGAGGTCCAAAAATTTTGATTTTTATGGGGCCGAGGGATATGAAAAATAAAGCTCTAGGTTCGATTGGAAGGTTGAAAGTTAAATTTTGTCATTTGGATAAGTGGAAAAATGCATTAGAGGTACCGAAAGTAGGATAAGGTAAAGTCTTCAATGGTAAAAGTACATGAATGAGCAAGAAATAGGGCGTTGAAAGCCTGATTGTGGGACAGATTATGTTAATGATAAGGGAAACAATAAAATATAACAATTTGAGTGCATAGAAGGTGAAAAATGATGTGGTGCTATAAAATAAGTACAAATCACAAAAATTACATAAGTGGATCCTCCCCAAAGTAGGCTTTAGCCTATGATGCCCTTATGTAACCATGTCTAAAATGTTTGTAGGCACTAGAGGAGTTGAGTGTAATGTATACCTATGAAACAAAATATGCATGTTAAAACCATAAAATTGAGATCATTACTCCATGTTATACAAAACCACAAGTTATGAACATTTGAACAATGAGAGGGAATGGACCAAAGAAGGAATTGCAGAAATCAGGACATGAGGTGTTGTACCATGGTTATAATGAAACCTTGTGTGTTATTAATGGTTAGATAACCATGTGTCCTTCTTTCCAAGATTCAAACCAAGGCCATACCACAATCAATGACACCACATTATTTCATCCCATCAACAAACAACCATAAGATGATCAAAGTGGCAAGGAGCAACTTCACTTGGCATTTTGTCCAAGGGAGGAGCATTATTATGGCATACTTATTTTTTTTTATGCTTCTGAGAAGTCAACAACCTTCAAGCATGGATGCATTTCTTTCTAGTGGGACCCACAAAAGTTTATTTAGTGCTGGTTAAAGTTGCTCTTACTTCCATTTTTTGTTAGATCTACAAGGATATGGTTACAACCTCATCAACATGATAGAACATATGGAAGTAGCTAAGGAGAATCCACAAATCCCCTTGATTTCACACCCTTTACATTATATCTTGGTTCTCACTCTTCCATCTAGACACAATGGTTATGAAGTTATTTAGAGTTTGGATGATGAAAGAGATTGCCATTATGACTAGAGAAAGAACCTCTTATTAATGGAATGGGTGAATGGATGTTGTGGTTGCAATGTCTGAATTATCAATCCCTTATGATTCGACAACATAGAGAAAAAACCTCACCTTAATGGGCAACATGATCAATAGTGAGATTACTGATGAGTCATGTGCTATTGGCCGTGATATCACGTACGTGATATCATAGCCAATGTAATATCACATACGTGATATCGCAGCCTATCTCCTCATCTATAAATAAGAGGTAGGTAGATTGGAGTTCGGTGTGTTAAGTTTTGATTTTAGCTCTTAATGTTAAAGTAGGGACTTTCTATCAATTTTTCCTCTCAACCCTTTCCTCCA
>MNCI01024326.1:256624-304103 GCA_015680685.1 Gnetum montanum | reverse complement strand
GGCAAAGTTGATCCCTCTGAGCATACCCATGGCCTGGGCAATGATATAACAATGTGTAGTAGCGAGCCATGGTAGCATCCAAGGGTTCATGAGTACCTTGCTTCTAGCCTTGGATCTGCTTACACAAATTGGACACTCTGGAGTACGTCTGATACTTTTCGTTGAATAGTTCTAGCATCGTACTCCACCTCCTGATGGTTTCCGATTCTAAGGACCGGTACCAACACTCTGCTTCTCTGGTGAGTGTCCTTGGGAACAACTTAAGTTTTTTCCACTTATTTTCTATATTATGCAAGGTACAGGCATCGTGGAATGCTTGTAAATGATTTTGTAGATCAGCATTGTATCCCCCTTCAAATCGTGGGATATTGTTCGTGTCTAATCGTTTGATCTGACTATCTTTTAAATGCCTTGTGGGAATCCTAACTGCCTCCGTGATGTCAAGCATACTTCAGGTTGCAAGTAGGGGCTCTTCATGATCATCTCTTTCATGACGCCTATGATGTCTGCATTGTTCCCTACTCTCCCTACGTCCTTGCCCTTGTCCTCTCTCTCAACTTTCCCGTCGAGGTCTTTCATCCTTCTTACCTTTATCCTCATCTTTTTGTTCATGATGGCTATGCCAAAATGTGGAAGGAGAGGGTGAGTGATGTGAAGAAGGGAAAGAAGAAGGGGAACCATTGTCATGACGATGTTTCTTGCCTTCTCTTCGGCTGCTACGGCCCCGATTGTGGTGACGATCTAAGTGCCCATCCTTAGCATGAGTGATTGTTCCCTCTATGAATAGGTGGTTTTCACTGGCATCAAAACCATGGTTATGTATCGTTGATCGTAGATTTTGATACCCAACCTCCTCACCATCATTAGGAGGGGGAACATCATTTGTTAAAGAACCCGTGATAAGGGGTTCCTCATCTCCTATTTCACTAAGGATGTGTGGGGCTTTGCCCTTCAGAAAAGTATGTTAACTCTCCTGCCTTAAGTCCCTCATATGTTGGGCATCTGCGGGATAATAATCCCTCATGTCAAAATCTTCCGCAACGTATTCAGCATATAATTCAATTATGCCTATCTGTGCCAAGGCATGGAAAAGCATGCGAGAGACTGATCGATCTAGGGGTAACACAATGTTACCTTGCAAATATCTCCATCGCAGCTATTCGTCTTGATGGAGGATAAAGGTGAAGTATGGAATATACTCATTGGGATGAGAATAAACTATCTTGTATTGTTTAGGACTTGGCTGATTTCGGCTATGTGTTTTATGTTGCCGACTATCTCGTGTATGGTCCTTAGGTGGTGAGTTGCTCTTATGAGAAGAAGACATTTTTATCGGTGTGCTAAGTCACCATTATATAAATTTTCTCTTTTGATTAACCTGAAGGTTCGTTAAGGTTCACAACGATGTGAATGATATCCTTTATGTTCTATTCGGCGCACAAACACTTAGTCCCTGGCAACGACGCCAATGATGAGTGGTGAGGTACCCCTACACTCAACCATACGAAATGAGCGTAGCATGCGCGATCCGATCGAACTCCGTAGACTAAATGCCTACACACCCCATGGAACACTTGGGGTTAATCATTCGTTGTCTTCCCAGACTTACTTGTGTTTATCACGGTGTATGGTTAAGTAAGTCCAAGGTATATGATTTTTATATCTTTTATGAGTTTTTCTCCTATGCTATTGAGGTGAAGGGTTGAAAAAGCTAACTAACTCTAACTAAGGACTAAGTCTAAATTAACTAATGTCAGCATCTGTTCCTGCTTACCGTACACACCCTGAACTATGCAACCGCGGCTACCAAACGCTAATCGTTACTGGGATCACCACGCGTAACGCACATGCTCAAAGTGGTCGTACTGAGGCACTTAACTAACCTAAACGTGATAAGCATTCGTTCCTTGGCCATTCGTACACATTCTTGAATGCTCGTAACCAAGTCGTACTTATCCCACATTCTAGGAGATATGGGTGAAAGAGACTAATCGCGATGAGCAGCCGATTCCTTGATTAGCTGTACACATTCGTAAATGCCCGTAATCAAGTCGTACTCATGCCGCGCTACTGCAGGGTAATAAATAACAGGTAAGAAATAACAAGTAATAAATCCTATTCCATGCACTACAAGGTTTATCCACAAAGCTCATCTTTATTGCCATACACAACTTGCATTCAGGTACAAAGCTGCTCGAATAAAGATCCGTTCACTTGGGGACTCTTACTACGGGCACATGGAAAATATTCTATCTCTGGAGTGATCAATCTACTAGAGTTTCCCTACTTTAAGCCTAGGATTGGAAATAAGGGAAGTGCCGCCTCTTATTTATAGATTTGGTGACGGATTGTGATATCGCATACGCGACATTGTAGGGGACGACGCAATATCGCATACGCGATATTGCGGCTCATGCAAATCGCGTCTCATCACCCTTCAATGCTCATGATACTTGCTTTCTTCATGCCTAATCCTTTCTCTTCATTCATCATAGTTATCATTCTCTTCATCGTGATGCCTTCTTTTATATGCATATCTCTCATGGTCTTTTCGTCTTTCCCCATTATGATTCCTCAATCCTCTTATTCTCTTGTTAGAATCTATAGATGAATGTGAAGAAGAAGATGAAGGAGTTGGAGAACGATGTTGGCTGGTCCTCTTTATATGACTCCTTGATTCATCCCCTTTAGATTTAGTGGAGGTCTTAGGCCTTGCATTCCTCTTGAGTTTAGAGTCTTTCTTATCTCTCCTAGAGGTTTCTACAATAGGTGAATGCACCTTTATCTTGATGAGATCTTCAATGTAGATGATTGGTGTTTGGGAGTGGGACCATGAGTTTGATAGAATTTCTCAATTTGGAATACAACATCTTCTCTTTCTTCTAGGATAATGGTTTGAGATGCTTTCTTTCCTTTGTCATGCTCATGTCTTATCTCCATGATGGCATCCCTTCTTACTTGAGCCTATGTTAATTGGTATGACTTGGTCATGTGTTTGGTGGTATGGTACCCTTCTTACAGATGGCTAAGGTTTGACCTCATAAGAGGTGCTTGAAGCATTGATGGTACTAAATGTTATGATGACAAGACAATGTTGCCCTGTAACTCTCCCTATTTGAGTTCATTCGATGAAAGATAAAATGATGTTAGGATAGTAAGGGTTAGTATGAGCATAAGAAATTTTGGTTTGAATTAGAGAATTTCATTCTTCTTCATTATAGCCCTTGTCATAACTATCATAAAATTCAGTAGTAGGTGGAGCTTGTTCTTTAATTATAGAAGCCATGTTAATTGTTTGACACTAAAGTGTGTACTTCAGAGAAAATTATTCTCAGTATGAAAGATATACTTTGTGATGCTTGACACAATGAACTTTGGACAATTAACTACTTAGTAAACATTGACACATCCCTGATAATGATATCAATGATGAGTAGTTGGGTATTCCAACTCTTAATCATACATGTCACAAGTGTTCATGTGTGACTTGATCGTAATCTGTGTTTAGCCAATATAAATATACTAGTAGTTGATGTTTTGTTTGTGATTGTTATCTTCTCACATAGAGTTAGTGAAATGTAGGTTGTATGGCCTAACTATTAGTGAGGCAAATGATATGATGATATTATTTGGCTTAAATTAAAACCAAGTGTAAACATGATGAAAATGTGGTAATAAAATCTAAGTTTAAGTACATGATAGTAGAAAATCATTCTAGGCTACAGGTGATTAGTATACATTCCTAGCTTATCGTACATGTCCTAGGCTAATGTAATAGTCACTGGGATTACCATGTGAATCCACTATAGAGCAAATCAAGTGAAGTCATTGCTAGGTTAGCAAACAATTATACATCCTACTTGAAACTAGTCGTACTTATATAGCTTTACTAAAGGACATTGGAAAAGTAAAGTGCTTAGAAAATGTAAAGGACTTAATAAAAGTAAACATGCTAAAAAGTAAAATTAAACTAAGTGAGATGCTGCAATGGTGAGAAAAAATATCGATCTTTATTACTAGTTATGAATTATGTCCAAGAACAATCTACTTAAATAAAGACTCTATACAACTGTTGATTACCACACTATGGGCATTCACTCTAATTCTAAGTCTAAGTTATGGAAACAAATTGCAAGAATCTAGCTAAGTATTGTCAAAAGTTGTTGCGATGTGACAAAGGGTTGGTATTTATAGGCATGACCATGACCCACTACATCACATCTACAATGACGTATGTAGGGCTACAATATCATATTGTAGTCCATGACAAAAAGGTTTTATCACCGAGCATGCAGAACTTTAACTTTATTAGTCACTGTAACACCATCCAACTAGTATAGTCTTTCACTTCCCCAAAGAAATTTTATGTTTCTTGTTTCCAAATAATACAAATAGGTGAAATTCATTGAATTAGCTAGAGATAATAAGTTTTTGGCAAGCTTAGAAATATGATATAACTTGAGAATTTCAATTATTTTACCATTACAAAGCAACTTTACTTTATCATAGTCCTTTAATGTAGCATTGAGTTATAAACTTTTATATGTTGATATATATCTTCTATCTTACTACCAATTGATTACAATTATCTTACAATAGTATTAAAAATAGTAAGATGAGATGTAATAGTGGTATTTTTAAACATCTTTAATAACAATAATAGCCTTTTAAGATGCAATTTATTTGAGTAAGAACTAGATTGATATATCTTACCCATAGCATCTCAAAATTACTTTGCATTCTTTTCATCTTATAAATTTATCAACATAGGATTAGAAATACCTTTACAAATTGTTCCCAAAGCTAAATGTTCTAGTTGATACTAATCTTTAGCTTTCATGTCATTTAGTTTAATTTTATGATGCATACATCTTGTTTCTTTTCAACTAGCAAATCTTCCATTCTTAGCTTCTAAAGATTGTAGTTGTTGCTATTAAATTTTCTATTTCTTCAATATACTTGGCACCACTTGCCATTTTGAAACACTCCTAGTTAATGAATTACAAGTCTTAGAACAACTCACCTAGAAAAGCCAAAGCTTCAATACCATATGTTCATTTTTAATGCATCAATAAAGTAAGAGAAACATAAAAAAGAAAATGGAAATGACAAGAATTAATAGAAGAAAGTAGATGGTAATGGGCTTATTTCTTAGCTCATAAGACCTAGGTTCAAGCCTAGGTGTAGTTACTCAAAAGAGGTTATGCTTTTGCTAAACCACACTACCCATCCAAGTACCTTGCCTTGGTAGGATGAGCATTGAGCCTTTAGGTAATGATCTTTAAAAGAACTTCCAAGGCAAACAACATAATTGTCCTAGAAAAATTCCAGCAATCAAACTTACATATGTAGAATAGATTCCAACTTGAATTTGCTTCACACATTGGTGATGATCCCTACTACCACCTAAGCACCCATTGACATATTGTACATAATGCAATGCTTGGATAAAAACCAAATCATAGAGTTACAATTCATAATTAATTATGACCAAATTAAGTGTTTATGATTACATAATCTTTTGTCTATATTACATGTTTGGCTTGGTTATTTTCATAGCAAAAATAATCTGCAAATAGCACCTGTTAGGAAGAAGTGCTTATTTTTAAAATAATCAACACATCTCACACAATACTTATCCTAACTGTCTTTTTTAAAATCACACAATACTTATCCTACCTGTCCTTTTTAAAAGTACGCATTCTTGTAGTGGGCTGGGGCTGGTCAACATGATATGTCTCCTTGTATAAAGTATGTAGCCAAAAAATAAATAAATCTAAAAGTGGCAGGATAAATAGCTGAAGATAAAACCACCAAATCTTGTATAAAGATCTCTTTCAGGTTGGTCAGGAAATTACTTCAGATGCCACTTCAGTTATAGCAAACTTGAATACAATGTTACTAAGCTTTGGATTATCTCGGTATATAGCAACTGATTTCTGCTCCAGATTAATCAATACTGTGCATAAGGTGTATAAAGATGGCCCTGCAAAATGTTAATGTACGAAATAAGAGACGTTACCCACGAATCAGATATAGAAAAACAAATCTTTTTACTTTTTAATATAATACAACTAGCAGAAGGGGGAAAAAAAAGGAAAATTCATTAGAAAACCCAACGTCATCAACAAATGCTTTCCATCCTACAGTGATAAACTTTACTCATAAAATAACTGGTTTCGTTTCTTGAAAGTTATTAGATGCGATTTTTCTTGAGTTAGACCTATGGGAAAGCTGTCAGGTTATCTTTTAACAAGTTTGAATTACAGGGTAATACCTTGCATGTAAATAGGGTTCTTATTATTGCTACTCTCTCCTAAAAGAGAAAGTATATCATCCTCTGATGCTTTGGATAACTGTGCTGCTGTCTGTGCTCGCCGGATGGAACTCTCATCTGATGCCTTCTTGGAGCAAATGAAATAGAGACGTCAGCATACACATACAAATTGTATGAACTTAAAATGATTGTCGTGTGTCTTCTACATTGCAAGCCAAGTCTTTGCAATTACAGCCAAATTGCAGGTTTTTCCCTCAAATATTAGCACAATGATCATATGCATTTTTCTGGTATTCGATTATCAGCAATATCATGAAAGCCTTTAATTGGTATATGAATTACCTGTTTGATATTAAGGTGCACATACATGTTTGCATGAAATACTGGTGTTGACCCAATCTCAAGGATAGAAATTCGATTCTTGGAAGCAGTCTCAACATTTACGGTTCTCTGGGTTCTTGTGTCAAGAATGTTGTATCTATGCCCAACTGATATGTTCGGCAAATTAATGCACTGGAAAAAGCATTTAAAATTTTAAATGATCAAATTAGTAGTACGTAGACATCCATTTTCAAATCATTGTGGTCTGTAAACTTGATTGCCAAAATGTGAGACCATCAAAAGTGAGAATGTTTTGCAATGGGTTAACACAAAAAACAAACAAACAGAGCTGACTTTCAAGGCATCTTCAATGCTTGCTGCTTCAAGTAAATCACAAGAAATAAAATTTCTTCCAATGCCTCCCCTTTCTATCTCTTCTACGCTTGGAGGCACAGAGTTCAGTGTAAATGCCTGGAATGGTTTTCATGTCAAATATATAGATGGTTAAAGTATATTTGATATTTGCTAAAATTTAGAATAGTTTGGATGTCATGGAAATTTGCATGGCTATTGAATCCAAAAGCACAGCTAGGAAGTTCTCCTGCATAGGTATATGCTGTGAAAGAGCCTCCCCTTCTTAAAGGGGCTCTTACTAGGTATCTGTAATAGTATGCAATCACTAATGATAATGATAATCAAAAACCTTATGGAAAAAGTGCATATTATGACAAAAAATGATAGAAAGAAAAGAAGCCGACCCTAATAAAATGGGATAGGGTTCAGGGGTAATAATGATGGGGTCAGAAATAACGTGAAAATTTGCTGATTTGTACATTACACAAAGCTACACACAGAAACATTTGCATCCTCGTTGTGGGCAACAAGGGCAAGAGATTTATCAACCACAAGGACATCAGAGCATTCCTCAGCCTTCCCAATGTCCAAGTTTGCTTTTTTCTGTGGAAGGAAAGGGGATACCTCCTTTCTGAAATTCAATAGCAAAATCTGCGTGTAGATTGTTGGCAAATGAGATAACAGAACCGGTCTTATTCTTCCAATCAAGCAATAAAATTTTCATGTTTTCTCTTTCTTTTATGTCTACAACAAGTGTGATAATCTGTTACCAAGTATCTAATCCAAATCCATCCATGTTTCAGGTTGTCGTATGGTACATCTAACTGTATCTGTGTAAAAGGTTGCTAAACTAAAATGGATGCAGGAAGATGTCAAGATATATATATATTCTTTCATCCTCTGCAACAGAGTCTACATGGAAAACAAATATTTCCCTAGATTTTCATAATCCCTAGTTGTCAAAGTCTAAAATCTTCCAGTACATAAATAGTTAAAGAAGAAAATACATGAAGAAACGGCACTCCACACCCTTCTGCGGTACCACGCAATTCATCCCAGTAATTTGGATACTGTTGCCTGCAAACCAGTCCATCAGAAGAAAACAAAACCCTAAACCATTCATCACACCTTAAATTACGCAGTAAATTTCTTTCAAAGTTTGCAGCAAAATTCAAGAAAACTAAAACTCAGACCAGAAACGGAGAATTATATAATGCAGAAAACACCTATTAGAGTTGGATAACGCCTCAAGCAGACAATGCCCATCAGCAGACATGGCAAAAGGGATCATATGGTTTTGCAGGATTGGATCTCCTGCAACTCTTGATCTGATAAGATGAGCAAATTGTTTGCCAATGAGAAATCCCATCTGAAATGGATTCAGAAAATCTCCTGCTTGTATGTGAATGTATGACGGCCATTCCTCATTGCTCTGTGCTGCCACCATTTCCATTTCAGGAACAGCGAATCGGCTCAGGTATTCAGCAGAGTCTATATGCTCTACCGTGCGCCACTATTTACTTTGGATAATATTTACAAGCGGATGAACACCGCACATTTCAGTTTTGATTTTTTCTGGAGAATTTTTAATGTATGCTTGGAACACGTTGTGAAGGTACCATGAAAGGTGTTGGTTCTGGAATTCAAACCACTATCTCTAGGGTGCACATTGGGTTCCACATTGAAGAAGTACCATATGTAATAACAACATTGCCTTGATGTTGTCTANATTGAAGAAGTACCATATGTAATAACAACATTGCCTTGATGTTGTCTAGTACTTTTAGGAATTCCCTTAGATCTAATGAACTTGAGGCACAGGATGAGGGGACTTCGCCTCCAAGTGAGAGCATCACAATTACTTCAATAACTTAGAATGGAGCATCACAATGACTTTAATAACTTAAAATTAAGCATGCAATGCATAAGCTTTGTATAGAATAAAACTATGTCTCTAGGAGAACCCCTAAACTCTGAAAGAGGACTAGCAAACAAGTATACGAACAATCCTAACCTCATGTCCAGTAAATTTAAATAATTTTAAAAGTGTAGACGTTCATTTTATCCACATATTTCACAAAGAAATATGTTTTCAAGTTTATAAATAGGTAAGAAAAAGCTTTATTTTATTTAATAATTTTGTAGGTGCTAAACAAGGATGTGGATAAAATATCATATATCATATATTGGGAAGCTTAAGGCTAAGGCGATGTTTTGTTAAGAAATGCAACAATAGCCCTTACCTTAGGATTAGTGAAAATTTTCTTGCTAGTTGCAAGATGATGCAATATCATAGGCTATGATGCTATATTGTAGATGTGATGCAGTAGCAACAATAAATACTTATAAGTACAAATCACCTATTACATTTATGACATCATTTGATCAGTAGGTAACCAACAAAGCTATGAGTTTGTTTTCACAATCTTTGTAGTAGTTAGTGAATGTTTGCAACATGATTATGAGTCCATTGTACAGCATTTTTATTCGAGTGGGACGTACTTGGACATATTTCATGAATGAAAATAAAGATAGTGATTGATTTTATTCTATTGTACTTTGACTTAGAATAGAATTTAATTTTCCATGTCATTTCCTTTTCAATATAACTTAAATTAATAATTAATAATTTCATTCATATTAATTCTAGTGGAATGAGTGTGACCAATCTCAAGTGTGAACACCTATTTGCTTGGGAATTCCAACAGTATTATTACTTGGCTCACCTAGTAGCATACTAATTGGTAATACAAGTAGTGAGTATATGGGTTTAGAATGTGTATGAAAAATTGAAAATTAGACACTCATTACTTTAGGCTAGCTTAAGAATTACTTTATTGTTCATTAGTTTAATTAGTTGGTTTTTATAATTTTACTTAGCTTAAATTAGGACCAAACAATATCATAATCATATGTCTTACCTTGGACTAAACCATACACATTTGGTATTTTGTTGCAATTGAAAAACACTACACAACATCATCCAAAAGTCCAAAATCAACAATGAAAGGAGGATAGACTCAAGGTGAACTACGCTTTAATGTTCATAATACCTACAAGCATAACATGAATGTATAGAACCTATTAGTCCCAAGGTTAGAGGCATAGCAAGTATGTCTTAAATAATAAGACACACACAAATACACAAACATAGAAATAGTACTAGTATACACACACAACATTGTTTCCTTAAGAGAGCTAAGACACATTCCTACTCTAATGCATCTAACCTCAAGCACTACTTCGTAGAAAAGGATAATGGCCTAAGTTGGAGAGGCAAAGCCTTCTAACAAGCCTACATATCCTTGTAAAGAGGTTCACAATGAATCAAGGCTATGTAGTTTTTTTTATGATAGTTAAGATAGCATGGAACCTATAAGGATCTTTACACTTCTCTGATCCTTACTTCGAACGAAAATGACTTTCGATCCACTAATAAGGCATGTTTTCCTTTACTCTTCCTTGTTTGAAAAAGCGATGTTATCAAAGCTAACATCTTTGTCTGTATGTTTTTTTAAATGTGGAGAAAATATTGGATATTAATGGACATCAAACAACTAAAAGTCCTTCTAATAGCTGTAGACAAGAAGGTCCAATGACTAGGATTATTGAACCATAAAGCATGGATGTTAAACTTAACTTGACATCCAATAAATGCTTAGAGATGTTCACACAACCTGTGTTAAGGAAGAAAATGTTTACACTTTTTCAAGCAAATTGTATCGACCTTTCTACCTGAAGTGAAATCTACTAACTTAATATGTGAGCCAGTTCTCTACCTTTGGTAGTAATATGAAAGTATAGATTTGATCATCTATGATCAAGGGGAGACTACTTTGTACCTTGCATGAACCACTCCTCATACTTAGTGGTAATCTAATACTAGCATGTTCTATCTATGGAGCTTTATCTTTACTATGACATTATCCAACTTCTCTATTGGAAAGTAAGGCATTTTGATTCTCCATTCTTTAGAGGTAGTTTATCTTAGATCCACTTGTTGACATCTAGCTTGTCATACTCTTGTCCATTTTTTAAAAAACAATTTATGCAATATTATAACTCCCAAATATTGTGACTCCTAGTGCCTTGCTAGCTACCCCTATACATTCAAAAATGTAGATCAATATGGTTTCTTGCACAAAGGTTTGCAATGAATGATTTCTTATTCATAAGAGTATGCCACTCCTCATAAGTATTCTTCTTTAAGGATGTGTCTTGCAAATATACCAAGAATTCCACCTTTTGATTAGGCGCATAATGAGTTGTATGTATGTTAATGATGGAATGAATCCATCATCCTTTCATAACTTTAATGTTTGGATACCCTCAAGACCTTAATGTTATTAGATAAACATCTCCTAGATTAAACGTTTTCAACATTAAAACATGGAACATAGGATGATATTTTATCAAATATGTTGGTAATTGCAACTTGTATGCAACTCAGTTCACATGATCAAAGACCTTAGAAGTTCCATTATAATTCCTTAAGAACTTTTGACTTACCCCCTTCTTTGGCCTCATCTACCTTGGATAATCCATCATCAAAAGGGCCCATTCTCTGATATCAAACTCCAATGATCTCTGCTTACTATCAACATACTTTTTCATATGTTAGATAAACTTCTTTAACTATAGCCTAGCCACTTGGATATGATTTGCCTAGTATTTCATGAACTCATTAGCTGAAGGATTGAGACCTTAATGTGATATTTCCAATAGTTGGGGTATGGATGGTTTCCTCTTTAAGGTAAGTTCTACTAGAAAGAATCCTATAGTTGAGGACTTCTAAATGTTGTAATTGAACTGAGCTACAACCGATAGGGTCATCCAGTTTGTTTGATCAAAGTAGATAAAGTGCCTCAAGTATTCTTTCAAGATGTTATTCACCCATTTTGTCTATTTATTTTTTCAAGGATGATACCCTAAAGACATTTTTAACTTCATTCTCATCATTTAAAACAACTTTTAATAAAAATCCCTCATAAATCAAGAATTTTGATTTGGCATAATGCTTGTTGGCAATCCAAAATAGCAAACCATATAGTTAAAGAACAAGGATGTTGCATTCTTAGTCATGCAAGATGTGGGGCATAGAATGAAAATGACATACTTAGAGAAATTGTTCACTACTACAAGAATGTTGGAAAATTCTTATACTATGGGGAGCCTATTAATGAAATTTAAGAAAACAATAATCCATGGAAGCTTTGGGATCTCCAAGGAGTGGAGCAAACCACCTCATCTCTCATTGGAACTTTTGTCTTGTTGGTAAACCAAACAACCTTGCGCAAAATTTGCTACATTAACCTCTAAATTAGGCTAATTGAAACTTCTTTCCACCAATGCCACTATTCCTTTATGCCTTGGATGGCCTACTTAGAAGGTGCTATGACATTCATCAATGATTTGAGAATGCAAAACATCCTAGTTTGGAATATAGATTTTATTTTTTAAAAAATGGGTAGGTAATCCATTTTACTAAATTTGACTCATTACCATCCTTGACCATCTTCAACAACTCTTAAGTATGCTAATCATGATACAATTCATCTTTAGTTTTCTATTTTAATCCATAATCTTTAATAAACATATCTAAGGACATTGACTTAAAGCATCTGCTACTACCCTAGTCTCTCTACTTGGCTAATAGATAAACTAAAAGTCAAATTCTTATAACAAACTTATCCCCTAAGCTCACTTTGACTTTAACTTGGATTAAATGAGAAGGTTGCTTGAGGTAGTATTATCTATTTTGACTATACTAGGCCACCTAGGAGGTAGTATCACTAAGGATGAAGGTAGTGCACAATGATGAACATATCCTTTTCATACACTACTTACAACTATTCCATTGGGTTCAGCTTCTTTCACTCAAATGAAACTTCTCAAATTACCTCATTCAAAGAATCATTATGAACTTTGAATGACTTTGAGAAGTCAAGGAGGGACAACATGGGTTGGGTTGTAAGAATTGTCTTGATCTTATCAAAAGCTTTGTGGCACTTATCACTCCATACTTAAGGGGCATCTTTTTTCTATAAATTGGTCAATATTACTATTCCATCAAAGAACCCATAAATAAAATTCTTGTAATAATTGATAAATCCTAGAAATTAACACACTCTTCATGCATGTCTTTTGGAATAGGTCATGTGGAAATGACATCCATATTCTTTAGATCTAGCTTCAGCTTACCTTTACTAATGATGTGGTCCAAGAATTTTAAGTTTAGCTTCCTGAAGTCATACCTCTCTCACTTGTTATATAACTTATATTTTTGCAATTTAGAGAACACCCAAGTCCAAGTGTTCAATTTTTTTCTTCATAGGATGAGAATAGATAAGGATGTCATCTACATTTACCACCATGAAGTTTTCAAAATATAGATGAAACACCTCATTCATGAGTGTGCAAACGATGGTAGGAGTATTACATAACTCAAAAGGCATGACTATCCACTCATATTAGTTGGAATAAGTAAAATAAGCTATCTTTTCTTCATTCCCTTCTATAATCCACACATGATAGTAACCTTGATGAAGGTTGAGTTGAGAGAAAACTCAAGTCCTTGATAGCTAGTCAACTAGGTCTAAAATCAAGAATACTAGATATCTATTCTTGATGATGTACTTGTTTAGGAGTTTAAAATCATAACATAGTTTCAATGTGTCATTTTTGTTTTTAGTAAATAACATTGAGGATCCATATGAAAATTTGGAGAATCAAATATAACCCTTTTTAACCAAATTTGTAAATTTCTTTTTTAACTCTTTCAATTTAGGGGAAGTCATTCGATAAGGTTGCTACTTGAAAAGGATACTTTCTAGCAATATTTTAATACTATGATTCACCACTTGTCTTTCTAGTAACTCACCTAACAACTCTACTAGCATCAAATCCTTATATCTTCCTAGCATTCTCTCAATGTTTCCATTTACTTGGGTATCATCTTCCTCTTCCATCTCTATTAAGATAGCTAGAAACATTTGTTAGGTTGGATCTTGAGTAACCCTCTTCATCACCATTGGAGAGATAATTTAAACCTTCTAAAATGTACTCGTTACTTCTAGCATAGAGGTATTTATTGCATAGGGTGATTCCACATGTGAAATGTAAAGAACATTGAGACATTGGACAACTAGCACATTTTCCTTCTTGAAGTGCTCTTGTCCAAGAATTACTTGGAAAGAGTTAATATCCAGCTTCCCACTCCATTGGTCTACATTTGCCTCTATATTCTTCATCATTACCATGCATCTAATTAGATGGAACTTTGTTAACTTATAGGATGTTGAAGTTATTTTGACTTACAAATTGAGAATGTGAGTGATTTTTGGTAAAACAAAGTTATGATTAGTAGTTGTGTCAATGATGGCATCCACCATATTTGATGGAAATTACACTAAGGGCATCTATACTAAACAAAAATTGGTTTTTTTAGTTTGGCTACTCTTCTTGAGCATTCTACTGAATTAAAATCAAACTTAAAGATATTTGCTCAATCATGTCAAGGATCCTAATTTTCTATCCATTATCATGTACCCTGATTACCTACAATTGAGCATGTGATTGATACTCAAGAGTGTTATACTATTGGTCACAATTTGGACCTCTTCTAGTTGTTCATTGATTATGGTTTTGAAGATAGTCCCAAGTAACATAATTTTCCAAGTAAATAAACCACCTTATGCTAGGAAGCCTTGGATGATTGTTTATGGATCCTTCAAACTATGGGCACTTATCCCTAAACCTATTGTGATCTTTGAGAATCTAGCACTTTTCATTACCTTGGTAGAAAGCTTGGTAACCAAGGGTAATGGTAGGATGTTGACCTTAATAGCCATCACTAAAATTCCTTCCACCATTCCCATCGGATCTAGCACCAAGAGTTTTGCTATTTTGGGATGCATATACACTATTCTTTTCTTACTTTTGATGCTTAGAATCGACCACCAAGCTAGCAAACAACTTAAATGCTTCCCTATACTCTTTGATCTTATGGGTTTTGATCTCCCACTAGGCTTGAGGTTTTAGGTTATTGAAAAACATAAAAACTTGATCTCATCATTAATAATAGAAATTTAGAAAAACACCTTCTGGTACTTCTTAATGAAATCCTCTAGCTTTCTGGTTTACTAGATTTATTTTAAATTCACCAAATCTTTTTTAAAGAAAGTACTTGGGCAAAAGTTCTAGATTATTTTAGTTTTGAATTTTGTGTATGTCTTTACCAACCTCCAAGTTGTCCCAAATCTCATCTTCTAAACAATGCTAAGCCATTGGATTTGAGAAACTCCCCTAAAAATTGGGGAGTGATGCTAACTTTAAGCTTTTCAGGATACTCCTTCATCTTTAAGAACTACTTCATTTCAAAGAGGAAGATATCTATGAGCTTATTATCTTGATCTCCTTTGTAAGCTTTAGGTTTCTTGGCCTAGAATTTAGGTGTAGATACCTAGAACTAGATGCAACTACTTTTTCTTGTACAACAAACTGGTCCTTAAGTTTTTAACTTCTAACCTCAAGTTTCTTATTCTTCACTTCTAGGGTCATCAATCTCTACAAAATTTCCCCTATAGAGACTTATATATCATCAACAACATGCCCCATATACTCTACACAATTTCATAGCATAAAATTTTAAGCCATTGAGAGCTTGTTCTTAACACTTGAATTTAGTTCTCTCATATATAACATATCAAATTTTTTCATAATATTATGGACCATTTTCATTCATTCAATAACTAGCAGGTGTTTGAGAATCACATTGTCAACCTTTAATAGTTTGCCCCATAACTTTTGTATCTTTCCATTAGGATCATTATCATGCCTCTTAAAAGGAATTTTTGAATCATCATCTTGGTATTCATGTTTAATCATATCCTTGTGCACTTCATTATGCACACATTCTTCCATATTTTCATCCCAAATTAATGCATTGAGAGGATTAAGATGAAGTAAAGCATTGCTAGAATTTTAGCTTTCTTTGTTCTTCTTCTTGTTCATTAGGACAACATATGAATCATGAGCAACAAACCACTTTCTTAAATCATGAACCACCACTAGTATCAAGTCATGAATCATGATTCCAATATCAAGTGTTATGGTGCTATCTATAAAAAGCATAATACAACATCATCCAAGAGTCTTGAATTAACAATGAAAGAAAGGCGAACTCAAGGTGGACTACAACTTAATGTTCATAATACTTGCAAGCACAACATAAGTACACATAACTTGTTAATCTAAAGGTTAGAGGCATAGTAAATACACCTTATGTAATCATAAAAGTAACAAACCAATGGGATGCACATACATGCATGACCATATAAAGAGTACTAGCATAGACACATGACACCATTCCTTTAAGAGAGCTAAAACACATTCCGACTTTAACCCTAAGCCTTGCTTTGTAGAAAAGAATGGTGGCTTGAGTAAGAGAGGCAAAGCCTCTCCAACAATCCTACATATCTTTGTGATAAGATTAACAAGGAAACAAGGGTCATGTAGTTCTTTGATGATAATTAAGATAGTATAACACTTGTAAGGATCTTCACACTACTCCAACCCCTATCTAGAAAGAAACATTTTCCAATCCATCAACAAGACATGTTCTCATAAAACATTAGGAACTACTATTGGTCTAAGTGAGAAGATAGCAACTAGTGATCTCATATTTAACTACCTAGCTAGTTTTCTAGTTTCATCCATAGATTATGTGATAGTCTCTCATAATGCTTGTGGATTGTATGGTTAGACATAGGGCATACTTACCATTCATCATTTACCATTGCTACTATGGATGGTGCTAGTATTTTAGGAAGTTAGATCACACATAATCATTATCTATAGTTTTTTAAGATTTATTTTTAAATAATATTAGATATTATAATATAAACATATATTAATTAATCGTGTTTACTTATTATAAAGTTGAAACTCCACATCCTACAGAAACCACCATGGAGGGTAATGATATAATTTATCTTTATAATGATGATGAATGATCATAACAAGTGAAGATCTCATTTGCACATCCAAATCATTACTATCCTAAGTTCTCTTTTATCTTTCACTAGGATGAACAATTGTGATGATGGGATGTACAAGGAAACATTTTGCTACCATTTTGTAAAGAAACTTCATTAATGCTTCTAACTAATGATGAACCACGATATCGGGTCCATGATATCAAAGCCTGCCAAGCAATATTGAACATCCGATATTAGAACCTATCTCATTGCCTATAAATAAAAGGTGGGCACACTTGGTTTTGGCATTAGTTTCTTCATCCCTTATCCAAACTCTTATAGTTTTTCCTTTTCCAGAGTTAGAATTATTTCTGAGTGCCCGTAGTAGGAGTCATAAAGTGAATAGATCTTTATTCAAACATTGTGTACCTAAGCACACCTTATGTCTAGAAATAAAGATGAACTTTGTGATAAACCTTGTAGCATTCAGAATAGCTTATTTATTGCTTTTAATGTTATTTACAATTATTTAATGCTTTCATTAGTTAATTGATGTTGCTTTTACTTATTCGTTAATTTTCACAAGTAATCACACTCAGTACGCACTTCGAGCATACGTGGAACACTTGGTAATCCAGTAATGACTAGTGTTTGGTAATCCTAGTACTCTTACACTGGTTCAAGATGTATATGGAGAGTGGGAATGGATTTTGGTGTTAGGAATAGTTAGAACCTAGCTAATTAGTTAAATTAAATTAGTTACTTAATTATTTTATTTCTCCCTTTTAGCATAAAAATCATATACCTTAAGTTTACTTAACCATACAATCATACCATACGAGTAAGATTAGGAAGACAACAATCACCTAACCCATCCTTGTTCTGTGAAGGTGCATAAGCACTTAGTCCTTGGAGTTCGACTGGATCACACGAAACACTCGTATTCATATGATTGAGTGTATGGGTACCTTGCCACTCATCATTGACACTGTTGCCATGGAATTTGTTGTTTGTGTGCTGGTTAGAATTTAGGAATCTTCCCATGGTTGGAATGAACCCTTACGGTTAGTTATGAAAAAAATAATAATATAATAATACATTGCACATTGAATAATTAATCATGTATCCTTCTTCCTATGAAAGTGCTTCACCGCCTAGGTCTAACACAATGAATAGACAGAGGCAAAGTACACATGATGATTTGCCAGTGTCGCAACAATTTCGCTTGGTATATGCTCATCCCGATGAGTATGTACTAGACTTTACCTTTATCCTCCACTAGGATGAACAGTTACAATGGCATGATTTAGAGGGCAACATAGTGTTACCACCCAACTGGTCAATCCCAAGAATGCTTCTTCATGCTCTCACACGAATTAGTATGCAGCACTTACAGTTGGAGTATGTTGTGCATGAACAAGATTTGAGAGATTATCGATCCATGGAGGCACAATGTCAAAGAGACCTACAACAGGAGGGACATTACAAATCTATGAAGGAAAAGTGGTCTCAGGATGTCCCATATTTCATAAGTGAAAATGAGGGTGGTGAACCTACCTTAGGAGGTTTTCCATATAATGATGTTCCTCTCGTTGTCTTTGGTTAAAGATTTGTGTATCAGAATCTTCACTCAACCATTTATAACCTAGGTTCTAATACCAATGGACACAAAAGGGTCTGAAAAAGGAACACAAACACATGACAATGATGGACATTCTGATCACAACCATGGTTGAGGTCATGACCACCAAAGAGAATGTGACAGGTATTGTCATTGTGCTAGTCCTTGTTCCTCTCCACCTTCATCATCTCCTTCCCCCTCTCCTTTGGGATTTGGACACAATTGCAAAGAGAAAGATCATGAGGAAAATGGTAAGAAAAATAGATATCATAGATGAAACAGTCAAGAAAGGGGATGAGGGCATTCTAGAGAAACACATCATGAAAGGAGGAAGAGTAGGGAACAACATAGGTATCATAGATGCCATAGAGAATATGATCACAATGAACCCCTACTTACTACCCAAAGTATGCTAGATATAACCAAGGCTGGTAAGATCCCAACAAGGCACAAAAAGGATAGTAAGATCAAAATATTAGACATGAACAATATCCCACAATTTGAAGGGTGATACTACGCTGATTCTCAAAATCATCTACAAGCTTTTTATGATGCATTTTCCTTGCAAAATATAGAAAATGAGTGGTAAAAACTAAAGTTTTTTCCATCGACACTAATCAAAGAAGAAGAAAGCTGGTATTGATCCTTAGAATCAGAATCCATTCATTGATGGAGTACCATGTTAGAGTTATTCAGCAATAAGTATCAAATGTACTCCTGAGTGTCCAACCTACGAAAGTAGATCCAAGGATGGAAACAAGGAGGACACGAATCCTTGGATGCTGCCAATGGCTAAAATTATGCATTATTACATTGTTTCCCTAGCCATGGTTACTCATAGAGGAAATAACTATGCCATCTCGTAGATGGGATTAGGTACAAAACACGAAGAACCCTTGGGAATTATGCCCAAGGAAGGCTATCTAAGCTTAGAGCCCATCAAATACAAAGATTGTTGGAGAAAGTTGCCAAGGAGGAAGGTGAGTTAAGAAAAAGAAAAGTATGGATGAATACAATAGAGACCCTTCCCTTTGAAAGAAGGAATTTAGATTTTGTGAGGATGAAGAAGAGTTACCACTTGAAGAGATGGTGAATAGGAAGAGTTTGCCCATTCAAAAGTTCACATTAGATATATCAGCAAAGGTAGATCAAATGTGGGACTCCCTAGATAATAAATTTTAGACCGTTCGCAAAATAGTAGAGAAGTATAGAGAGAAAGGTAGTGACTAAGAAAGGAGAAAAAATAGAGAAGCTAAATATGCACATAACAAGGATAAGGGAAAAGTTGGCATCATTGAAGAGGTTGTGGATTCATACACAGAAAATGATAGCGGATGTGAGATATTCCACTATGACAATCCTATGGAATGTTACCTAGTAGTGTCATGTTTGCAAGAGTCTAAGGTGTATGCACTAGACCCACAATTAAACAAACGAACAACACCCTATAGGTTACCTTATCGTTAAGGTAACCCAAGTTAGTTCCACCAACACTTGACGTATTATCTGAGTGGAGCTCCATTGCAACCAAATGAATAGTATCAATAGTGGCAACACCCACAATCATGGGGAATGCCACCACCACGTCAACAGTACCCTTACCGTCAACTTAATCCATATTGATACTACATGTTGCATCTAATCTCTTCATGTGACTCTACTAGTCATGTCACTCCTTAGCCTCGCTACCAAGTCCATGAGTACTATAGAACTCCTTATCCTAGGAGAGATGTTCCACAAATGTACATCATTCTCATCCAACTACACCTCTTCCACCCTTAGCTCCATTACCACCTGCTCCAGCTATGCAAGGTGAGCCCCTTGCCCAGTCGCAGCAATGTATGCTACAAGGGTTGTCAATCATCAACCTACTATTGGTTCAAACAACTACACAAAGAAGAGAGCTTTCTTTAGAACCAATAGTCCAAATAAGTCCTTATAACCACAAGTAGCTAATCCTCCAAATGCCTTGCCATCATTCAAATATTTGGAGCTTTCTTCAAACCAAAGACCACACTTAACACACACGGTCACATTGACTCATGCCATTACCAACTAGATCAAAGCTATCTGTCTTCCTAGAAAATTCTATTATCTTAGGAGTCCTCTTATATATTTACAAGTCACTAGAAATGAGCCATGCAAAGATCCTTTGGATTCAGGTTCTAGTGTCAACTTAATCTCTCAAGAAATGTACAAAGCTTGGAACCTACCTCCACTAAAAAATTGTAACTTTCATTTAGAGTTGGTTAACTAGTCCATCACTGTTCCAGTAGGACTAGTAGAGGACATTGTCACCATTGTTTGTGGGTGGTCATATCTAGCCAATTTCCTAGTGATTCAAGTCAACAACTACAAGGGGAACTTCCCAATCATTATGAGAGNGCAACATTTTTAACTCAATGGGATCTTCCTTGAACTCATTAAGGATTTCCAACTTTTCCTAGTTGATATTTTCGATGTCAGGAATTGGAAGTTGATGATGGACTTGCTCTAATGTGTTTATGCTATCGATGTAGGTGCAAGTCAAGCTCTTAGTTGGTTCCATGCATATAGTTGAGTTGCTCTCTTGGTTAGCTATTAGCCATTGGGTTCCTTCTTGTCTTGTGGCTACTAAATATAGGCATCTTTATATGTTAGTTATTTTTGCACACTGGTTGCATGCAGGCAATGTTAAATGTTGNCAACTCAACTATATGCATGGAACCAACTAAGAGCTTGACTTGCACCTACATCGATAGCATAAACACATTAGAGCAAGTCCATCATCAACTTCCAATTCCTGACATCGAAAATATCAACTAGGAAAAGTTGGAAATCCTTAATGAGTTCAAGGAAGATCCCATTGAGTTAAAAATGTTGCTCACCTATATGGAGTGTACATTTCTCAAGAATGAAAAATCAGTAACCATTAATGCTAACCTCACTCCTCAACAAAAAGAAAGGCTATTGAAAATGGTAAAAAAAATGGTCAAAAGCATTTGCTTGGTCATATCTTGAATTAACCAAAATAGATCCTAGGATATGTCAATATAGAATTTATACTAACTCCTTCATGAAGCCTTGACAACAACTGCAGAGGTTATTGAACCCAATGCTTAAGCAAGAGGTTAAAAAAGAAATTGAATGGCTTATAAAAGCTAAGTTCATCTACCCCATTGCTGATAGTGAATGGGTTAGTACCTTAGTCATTGTGCCTAAAAAGGGAGGTGAATTGAGGATGTGTATAGACTTTAGGCTACTGAACATGGCAACATTCAAAGACCACTTTCCATTGCCATTCGTCAACCAAGTCTTAGACACCATTGTAGGGCATTGCTACTATAGTTTTCTAGTTTGTTACAATGGATACAATCAAATTCAAATAGTACCAGAAGACCAAGCCAAGACCACGCTCACAAGTCCTTGGTGGACTTTTGCATATAGGTAGATGCCATTTGGCTTATGCAATGCCCCAGCAACGTTTAAACATTTGGTTCTAAGTATCTTCCAACAGCAAATAGGGAATGGTGTGGAGGTTTTCATGCATGATTTCTCCACCTATGGAGTAGACTTTGAGCAAGCATTTGACCGATTAGAGTAAGTACTAAAATGATGTGTTGAAACCAACTTAAGGCTCAATTGAAAAAAAAAGCCATTTAATGATCTAAGAAGGCATTGTATTAGGGTATAAGATTTCACAAATAGGGATAGAGGTAGATCCTAAAAAGATTAAAGTCATCCAAGGAATCACTCTTCAACCTAAAACTATAAAATATATTCGATTATTCCTTGGACATACTAGCTATTATAGACACTTAATTGAAATTTTTTTGAAGATTACAAAACCTTTGATAGAACTAACGAAGAAGGAAATACCCTTTAAAATGGACTAGGGAATGTGAGCTAACTTTCCAAACCTTAAAATAGAAGCTCATAGAAACACCCATTCTACAAGCTCTTGACTGGTCCAGACCATTCCACATAATGACTGATGCATCCAAATTTGCCTTAGGAGTCGTACTTACACATTTAGATGATTAGAAATGACCCTATTACATTCACTGTGTAAGTCAAAGTATTGTTGGTGCACAACTTAATTACACCACAATAGAAAAGGAATTAATGGCTATGGTGTTTGCACTAGAAAAACTTAGGCACTATGTATTGGACTATAAGATATTTGTACATACAAATCATACTGGAATTTGGTTCATAATGAATAAACCAATATTAAGCCCTTGCATCATATGATGGCTCATGATCTTGCAAGAGTCCGATCTTACAATGATTGATAGTAAAGGCACCAAGAATGTTGTTGTTGATCATTTATTTTGGTTACAATGGAACAACAAAGAGGATGAATATCCAATTTCTGACCATTTTCCTAATTAAATTCTCTTTGAAGTTGTAATAAACAATCAATTAACCACAAAGACAAATTGTTCTAGTAGCATTCTTACCTATCTCCTCACACAAGAAACACCACAAGGGTTAGATGTTAAAAAGAAACAATAGTTTCTTCACCAAGCCAAATATTTCACGGAAATTAATAGACAACTTTATAAAGTATGTTCTAATGGCTTGGTCCGATGGTATGTTCCCAATGTAGATCAATTGTGAGTTCTCCAAGATGCTCATCAGGGCCCTTGTGGGGTTTATTACGCTGAGAGACAAACAACCATTAAAATCTTACTTGCAGAATATTATTCGCCTACATGTTTTAGGATGCTCATCATTTCATCCAATCTTGTGAGCAATTCCAACATGATGGGAGAATGACTACTAGAATGGAGGATCTACAACAATGGATTCAACCCTTAGAACCCTTCGACATATGAGGAATTGATTTTATGGGGCCTATTACACCAATGTCTAATGAAAAAGCCTACATTATCATTGTTGTTGACTATTTTACAAAGTGGGTAGAAGAAGTTGCTGTTATAGATTTTACACCATCTATCATTGCATAATTTTTTCAAAAATAAATCATAAATAGGTTTGGCATGCCTTGTGCCCTTATTTCTAAAAAGGGTACACACTTTACAGGTTTGACTTTCTAGAAGTTGATGCAATGCTTAGGAGTTGAGCACAAACTGACTACACCATATCATCCTCAAGCAAATGGTCAAGCCGAAGTCACCAACAGGGAGATCACAAAAATATTTACTTGAACCATTAGCAAATATAGACGAGACTAGTGCACCAAACTGAAAAATGCTCTTTGGGCATACCGCTTCACGTGGAAACTCCCTATAGGCTACTCTCCCTATGAGTTAGTGTACAGTAAAATTCCAATGCTTCCCATTCAAGTTGAGCTCCATACCCTATCCACAACATTTGACCTTAACCTTGACCTCAATCTAGCACAAAAAGAATGGTTAATGGACCTTAACTTGCTAGATGAGAATTGATTAGCCACCCTTTCATCTAACGAATTGCACAAGGCCATTAATAAACAACATCATGACCTAAGGATTAGGAAAGTCAATATCAATTGGGAGATAAGGTTCTGTATTGAAATCCCATACATGTGCCAGAATGAACTAAATTTTAAACTCTATGGAAGGGAACTTATATCATTCATGAAACTTTCCCTTCAAGGGCCATGATGATTTATAAACATGAAAATTCAAACAAGAAATTATTGGTCAACATCCAGCAAACCAAACATTTCCATGAACCTAAAATGGCCAATACTAGCACTACTTCTATAAATGGACAACCTTGATCGTTATTTTGGATCTCCTTCTTATAACTCAATCGTGGGGGAGATGGACACCAATGCTAACCATTCTAAGCCCTCAGTTCCTTTTGTATTTTTGTTTTACACATTTTTTATCTTTACTTGTTTTTGTTTTATGCCATCGTTAATATTTTTACTATTTCTTTGTTTGATTTATTCTTACTTGTTACATAATAAGTGCTCATGATTGTGGATTGTACTATAATAGTGTTGATTGCTAATGTTTGGCTTTTACCTTTGAATTTTAATGTTGATACTAAGATATGATTTCTTTTAATAAAATAGTCAATGAGTCCATGTCATCCATTCATCCATTAAGCTTTATAGTCTCCCTTGATCTTGGAACTATATTTTCACTTTTTCTAAGTAATCTTATTAATGAATTGGTGGCTTGGTACTCTTTAACCCAAGGAAAGATTCAAATGGATTGAAAAGGATGTGACCTCAAGGGGATTTGACACATTTGTGCTAGCTATTCTCTTAGGTTCTTGGATTTTTTTCATAGGTTTTTTGCCATTCTGCTATTGACCAATATTAGGAAGTTGACTAAATGAAATAAGTCTTTGCATGGTGTGGTTCTAATATAAGAAAAACCTGGTGAGAATTCAAAGCACACCCCTTATACATAATAAAAAACTGGGTCACAAGCACTGGTTATGGCACTGGAAAGACATGTTACCCATGCCTGAAGGTTCCCTCTAATTTAGGCCCTTTCTCACTTCTTACTTTTCTATCTTTCTATTGTTGGAATGGCGGTGGCTCTGTGGATGCATTCTTGTTCAGGAGGCTAGGTTGGTCAAGTGTGTGATGCTAGGTCACTAGATGTGGTTAGTTTTGATATAGATTTGGAATGAATTTTATTATTTCACCTTAACCACATAATACATAAGGGACTTTAGACAACCTTGATCTTGGGATTCCATTCCATTCTCTATTCTCTTCCAAATTTCTTTCCACATTCCACCTCGTTGCCACATTATTATTATTTGCTAAACTCTTGTGGATAAGTCCTTAACCATTATTTCCATATGTCATTCCTAGATCCTACGGACTCTTTGGTGTGTGGGATTGTCAAGGAATTAAGGGCATGAGCCTACTTTGGGGAGGATCCACTGGCATTCCTTTTTGGTAAAATTGTTAAGCCCTTTCCCTTAAAGATTTCTACAATCAACTATTTCTCATCTCACCCCATCATGACATCCAATTTTATTTTATTGGATTCACCATTCTTCTTCCTCTAATCTTCCTTGTTCTTTCATTTTCCATCTTATTGCTACCAAAGGTCTGCTATTAGTCATGGAGGCCCTATCATAAAACTTTCCATTCCATTACTTATCTCAATGCTACACCTTGGGTAGTCACTAGTGATAAGCCTCTAACCTAGTATCTGCCATACCCACAACCTAGCCAATGTGCTTGATAGCGAGGCAAGGTATCAATCACATTATATCTTATCTATCCTTGCTAATTCATGACTATGTTGTGTGTGCAAATGGTGATCACATGAATAATGGACTGTGATAGGAGAGAGCATTCAAGATGGACTTGAGCTAAAGTAGTTATGAAAGGAACTTGCATCATATGGCCATGGATGAAAAAAATGTGCACATCAGTAGCAATTCACCTCATTTTATTTTCTCTCTCTTCAAGTTGTCAAATAAATGTCTAGATGTCATCTATGTACAGTGTTCACCACGATGGGTATGAACACCAATGTTGTAATATGTTTTTTGATCCGTTCACTAGGCACTTTGAGTCTATCATTCCATGTCATGGTCAAATTTTTGTATAGTCAATAATCCCATACCTTCCCAATATTTTATAAGGAACTTGACAACAAGTTTTCATTTAGTTGTGGGGGTATGATGAACCACGATATTAGGACTGTGATATCAGATTGGTGATATTGGGTCCGCGATGTTGGAGCCTGCCAAGCAATATCAGACATCCGATATTGAAACATGTCTCGTTGCTTATAAATAAGAGGTAGGCACACTTGGTTTTGGCATTAGTTTCTTAGTCCCTTATCCAAACTTTTGTAGTTTTTCCTTTCTAGATTTAGAATTATTTCTAAGTGCCTGCAGTAGGAGTCATAAAGTGAACAGATCTTTATTCAAACACTATGTACTTAAGCATACCTTCTGTTCAAAAATAAAGACAAACTTTTTGATAAACCTTGCAGCATTCAAAATAGCTTATTTATTGCTTTTAATGTTATTTATAGTTATTTAATGCTTTCATTAGTTAATTGATGTTTCTTTTATTGATTCATTAATTTTCACAAGTAAGCACATTAAGTACGATCACTTCGAGAATACATGGAACACTTGGTAACCCCGTAACAACTAGTGTTTGGTAATCTCGGTAGTGTTACACTAGGTTAGGATGTGTACGAAGAGTGGGAATGAATGCTGGTTTTAGAACTAGTTAGAACCTAGGTAATTAGTTAAATTAAATTAGTTACTTAATTATTTTATTTCTCCATTTTAGCACCAGGACATAAATATAAAAAGCATAAAAATCATGTACCTTAATTTTACTTAACCATACAATCGTGCCATACGAGTAAGGCTGAGAAGACAATGATCGCCTAACCCATCCCTGTTTTGTGAAGGTGCATAAGCACTTAGTCCTTGGAGTTTGACCAGATTGCGTGTAATGCTTGTATTCATATGGTTGAGTGTAGGGGTACCTCACTGCTCATCAACTACATTAATGAAAAATTGATACAAAGTTATTTCAAATAAGTATTAAGTGCACCAATACATGCTCAAACCATACAAGCCTACTAATGCTTAGTGTAGCCAAGACCATATACTGGAGATCCATCATGAACTTCACAAGGGTAAACATGCAAATCTAGTGATATCCTATCTCAAAAATAGCATATTAAATACCAATCAAATAGATCTCATTACCAAAATCTCCCAAATATTTAATGTTGATGAATCTAATAATATATTACTATATTTTACCATGGAAAATAATCATGAAAGATATTGAACAAGACCTAGAATAGAAAAGGCGTCTAGACCTAGGTCCTCCAATAGATAATTAATGATCAAAGGGATCATGGAAGGAGAGCAAGATAACATGGTTTTTCTAGTTCTCCATCCTTTTCTTTACCATCATAATTAAGCTTTGATGAGAATAAACATGGACCAAGAGGGATGGATATAGATAAGGGCTATGATAGGTAACTTGGTGAGGATAGTAAAAGACATCATGATAAACATATTAGAAGAGACAAAGAAAGACATAGTGATGAAGACCAAAGGTAACAAAGAAGGTCTCAAAGGAAGCATAGAAAGAAGCATGATTATGATGAGGACTATGATAACCTAGAAAATCATGATGAACTAGAGGCATAAAACAAAGTCACATCAAATGACTTGATATAAATAATATTCCCAAATTTGAGGGAGGTTATAATTTTGTCCTATAGCATCATCTATAATTCTTTAATAATATATGTGTCTTATAAAACATGAAGAGAAATTGGTA
Organism: Gnetum montanum; assembly: GCA_015680685.1. Lineage (NCBI taxonomy): Eukaryota > Viridiplantae > Streptophyta > Gnetopsida > Gnetales > Gnetaceae > Gnetum > Gnetum montanum. Next base: position 276,324 of record MNCI01024326.1, on the reverse strand, counting down.
AAAGTGAAACTCTTCCCAATAATACTTATCAAAGAAGTTAAAAGTTGGTACAGATTGTTGAAGCTAAAGTTAATCCACCAATGATCCACTATGCTAGAGTTCTTCAAAAAAAAAGTGCTAAACATACTTAAAAGTGTTTAATTTAGGAAAAGAGATCCAAGAATAGAAACATGGAAATCATAATTCCCTTGATGTAGTATTGAATAGATAACATTTCTTATTGCATAGGTGTCCATACCATGGGTATTCTCAAAAAGAGCAACTTTGTCACGTCATAAATGAGCTCTAGAATAGAATGAGAAAAATCCTTGGGATATATGCCTAAGGAAAATTATCATGAATTAGAGCCCATAAGATATAAAGGCTTATTGAATAGATGGTAAAGGAAGAAGAAGAACTATGGAAGAATGAGAGCATAGAGTAATACAATTACGACCCATATATTCATAAGAAGAAAGTCCATATTTATGAGTGCTAAGAAGAAGAGGTACCACTTGATGAGGTGATATCATGAAAAAATTTATTAATGGATAAATTCATCATCAATATACCAAGAATGATAGAAAAAATGTGGGATTACTTAGTTGAAAAATTTCAATCCATATTACAAATTATGGAGGCGCAAGTAGAACAAGGTAGAGGTAGGGCCAAGATAAGAAAAAGAAAAAGGAAAGAGAAAAAGATAAGGACACTTATCAATAGAAAGAAAAAGTTTCAATAGTAGAGGAGATTGCAAACTTAGATTCAGAGAAGGATGATGAATGTGACATCTTTCAACATGAACATCAAAAGGGATGCTTTCTAGGAATGTCACATCTATAGGAGTCAAGGTCATATGCTCTAAATCCTAAGTTTATAAAAACCAAACACCTAGGTGATTGTCTTATCCATAGAATAATTATAGGTACTTTTGCAATCAACAATACTATCAAAATGGGACTCCTTATCAATCTTATAAGTACTACTAGTAGTAGTGGTAAAATTAATAGTCGTGGGGGAGGCCACCACCTATAGATTAGTATCCCTATCACTTGATAGAAAATATGGCTATTATGTGAAAAAACCTATTTTTCTAAATGGTCTTGTTATACATGCCTCTGCTTATTACTTTTATCCTTGAAAATAGCACATTCCTACAACACCCACATGGAGTCATATTCATACACCTCTCATCATCCATTACACCCTATTCAGCACTCTCATATACATGTCGCATCTGTGCCACCTCCATCAACATATGGGGAGTAGCTTAGATAGTAAGCCTAGGAAATGCTTCTTCTTCAAGGTGGTCTCCATGCCTGTGGAAGAAGGTAGTAGATTTGCTAGCCCATGATGCCTAGTGTAGGGTTCATATGTGGTAACTTCTTTTTCCATAACCTCCACACCTCCTATTTTGATTCATGAGTCAATAGTCATCAACACTTGTTAACAAAAGAATTGAATTGTATGCTCACATATACTATAATCAATTGAATTAAAGTAGGTGCTCTATCCAAGAAAAGAAAAAACTTGAGAAGTCCTCTAATTTATTTTTAGATAATCAAGAATGAATCCTAAAAAGCTCTTATAGACTTAGCTTTAGGCATACACCTCATTTTTAAAGAAATGTTATAGGATTAAAACATGTCCTTGATGCAGAAAATCAACATCTAGTTAGAGCTTATAGACCAATCCATCACTCTTTCTTTGAGGTAGGTGAATGATGTGATAAGCACCATTAGTGAATGATCTTACCCAAGATATTTCTTGGTAATCTAGATCATTTCCCATCATCATGGAAAGAGAATAGCTTAGTACTATTGATGCTAAGTTAGGAATTAGAGATCTTTCCTTAAAGATCAACAATGAAAATAAACATGACATTATGAAGAAGGCAAGAGTTCCATGTGTCACATATAAGACATGGGATATAGCTATGCATAGAAAGTATGAATCATTAAGCAAACAAAGATCCCAACATGTAGTAAGTACATAGAAGAAGTATGTGTGTAATAGTTCATGCATGTGACAACTACAAAGAAAGAAGATATCTAATGCTTAAGAAATGAAAGTGCTAAACTATCTAAAACATGCATGGAATCATCCAAACAACTTATTAGTTCTTGTACTAAGAAAATGAACAAAGTAGAGGACTTACAAGAAAACATCCTTCACCTTAATAATACATAAGATCAAAGTTAGAATTCAAAAAGGAAACATATCTAGACCTTTTAAGATAAAAATGCTTTCCAGTCTAATAAGTCATGAGTATCTAGATAATAATAACTTGATTATCATAAATATTAAATAGATTGGCAAATGAAAATGTAAATAATTAAAGATGATCACTAGAAAACCTATGGTGAATGATCTAGGAAATGTGTAATCCATTTTTTTAAAGGTTCATCCATAAGCCTAGTTGAATGAAGAATTGATAAGTGCTTTTTGTTTTACAATTTTTTATTGCTTTTTCATTATTTATAATTTTTCTATTTTCCTAAAATTATCAATTGTTAACATTTTCCTATTTACTATATTTTCCATTTCTTATTATTTTTCATGTCTTTATAATTTTATATTTTCTTACCTTCTTGATTATACTTTTGTAGATGTTTTCTATGTTTTTGTTAATAATATTACCAATCATGATGCATGAATCAATACCACATGTTGGAACTTTTCCCTATGATATCAAACTATAGAAGAAATGATTGCAAACGTTAGTGAGACCAAATTATCCATCCCTCCATTTCTATTAATAAGAGATCCTTATCATGGGAATAATATGATCCCTATCACATTAATGAAATACCCAAAAATTAGAAGACATGCTTACTTCACTAGGTCTTTGCAATTCGCCCAGTGTTACGATAGTTCTTTAGGAGATGGATGCTCTGAAATTCAAACTATCCAGTTCGGCAAGTTTTTCTACCCCAGGTGTTAACAGGCTAAATGGATTCTCTAGCCTATCCACCTAAGTAGTTCATCCAGCTAACAACGCACTTAGGAGCGGTACGTAGAATTGCTAGCAGTGCTTAAAAAGTGCAAAACGCTTCAGCAAGTTTTCTAAGTCAAGGAGTTTTGCTACGGTATGCTATGCTATGCTACACTATGTAGTGTAGCAAACTTCAGAAGATAGTTGCAAAAGGGAAGTGCTATGCTATGCTATGGCATGCAGTGCAGCATAGCGCAGCAAAAGTTGGACGGTCAGTCCTCTCCCTTGACTTCAAGTCCTTCAGCAATGTCTTCTTTTGTCAGAAAGCGGCGAACTTGGCAAAAATAGGTCATGTTTGCTACTATGCTACACTAAGCTACATGGCACAGCTAGGCGTAGTAATTCTATGAAAGTGACAGAAGGCATCTCAAAGGGCGAGATCAGCATGATTCGCAAGCTTCATAGTGCAAAAGGCAAAGTTTGCAGATTAACGATGTTTTGTGACTAAGGACAGCTGCTACGCTATGATACGCTACGTAGCGTAGCATAGTGTAGCAAATTTGCAACTAGCTGTCACAACACTACAAAGGTTTCTAACGCATGCAGTGAGACACAACGTAGATTTTTGCTTCGAACTAGCGGTTACGCTACACTACACTGTGTAGCATAGCACAACGTGACAACATGCCACACCATGCCAAACATGCTATGCTACAAAGCATAGCAAAGTGGCAAGTGGTTACGTGACATCAATGCACCTCACCTAATTGCACCATTGCTCTGACAGCGCAATTACAACGTGGTAGGTTTGTAATTACAGCATGGCAGGCTTGTCCAATGGTCATGTAGGCATGTGCAGCATAGACAGGTCAACATAAGCCCAGGGCATGTGGCGTCCAAACTGCATCTTTCGCGTGCCCTTGGTCCTATAAATACCCCAATGAGAAATGCTCGAAAGGTCAGCTCTTTCAGCAGAAAAAAGGATCCCAGTTCTCTGAGCAATCTGGTTGGCTAACAATTTTGTTGGTTGAGAGGCAAAAAGGTTAGCATTGTAACCTTGAGCATTGTAAGCTTTCTGTTTGACATTCTAAATAGTTAGCACTCTCAGCTAGCATTTTGTTTTGCTCTTTTCTACCATCTTGGTAGCATTTTACATTGTTGATGACTGAGCCCACGTCCAAGCAGACAATCGTCTTGCTCTACACGTCTTGGTTACCCTCGAGATCTTTGCACTTCCTAGCACTGTGCAACTGACTATATCCATCTTGACAGAGCGAAGTTGTAGCTTTGAAGTGGTGCATTTTTCTAACTACATTTTATTTTTTCTCCTGCTTATTATTGCATTTTACAATTTTTTCTTCCTCTTTTACATCTAAGCATTACTTCATGCTATCAGTTTCATTTTTAAATCACACATTGCAAAAGGTTATATTAACACTGACTAAGTCCTTGTCTGATCGAACAGACTGTATAGGGTGCCTTGTTTCTGTTCCACCTAGCATGGCCCTCTTGCTGAAATGGGGTTGAGACTGTCAATGGCCAATGACCCCTCGGCATTTTCTAGCTGTTGATGTTTTTGGTCACTACAATTAAAACCTTAAATTAATCCATGGATATATATCTTGGGGTATACCTATGTTTCAATTATTTTGGGTTCTAACACCCTTGTTAAATTAATTCATGATCACTATGCCTTGAAAGGAGGAAGGACCAAAGGGGTGTGAACAAGGACATAACATCAAGAGTTGATGAACTATGATATCGGGGCCACGATATTGCATCCGCGATATCGGGTAAGCGATATCAGAGCCTACCATGCGATGTCAGATACCCGATATCAGGACCTGCCTCCTTGCTTATAAATAAGAGGTGGGCACACTTGGTTTTGTAGTTAGATAGTTAGTCCCTTAGCCAAACTCTTGCCTTTTCTTCCCTATAGAGTTAGAATTATTTCTATATGTTTACAGTAGGAGTCATCAAGTGAATAGATCTTTATTCAAGCATTGTGTACCTAAGCACACTTTGTGTATGGCAATAAAGATGAACTTTATGATAAACCTTGCAGCATCCAGAATAGATTAATTAATGTTAATTACTGTTATGATATGGTTTCTTAGTTAATTAATGTTCTCTCTCTCTCTCTCTACAACTCTCCTAAGTAAATACACTTAGTACAATCACTTCAAGCATGCATGTAACATTTGATAATCTAGTCACTATTAGCATTTGGTAATACTAGTAGTGTTGCAATGATTCAAGATATGTACGGCAAGTGAGAACGAATGCTAGTGTTAGGATTAGTTAGGACTTAGTTAATGAGTAGTTAAGATAAATTAGTTACTTAGTTATCTCTCTCCTTCTCTTATTAGCAGTAGGACATAAAAACATAAAAGCTATAAAAAACATATGCCTTAAGCTTACATAACCATACAATCGTGACATACAAGTAAGTTTGGGAAGACAATGGTCAACTAACCCATCATTGTTCCACAAAGGTGCATAGGCACTTATTCCTTGAAATTTGACTAGATCGTGCATGAAACGCTCGTATTCGTATGGTTGAGCGTAAGGGTACCTTGCCTCCCATTATTGGTGCCATTGCTGGGGACTTAGTTGTTTGTGTGCTAATTAGAACTTAGGAAATCATTCACATCATTGGAATGAACCCTTAGGGTTGATTGAGAATATAATAAACACGAATACATTGCACACTGAATAGAAAAGTATGTCTCCTTCTTTGTCTGAAAGTGCCTCACTGCCTAGGTTTGAAACAGGAAACAATCAGAGGCGTAATACATATGATGTTGATCCGCTAGTCCCTCAACAAGTTAGAGTGGTATATATTCAGCCCGATGAGTATATACTAGACTCCACCTTTATCCTCCATCAAGATGAACAATTGTGTTGGCGAGACTTAGAAGGTAACATACTGTTACCTCACGATCGTTCAGTCCCAAGCATGCTTCTTCGTGCTTTCACACGAATTGACATGCCACACTTACATGCAGAGTATGTTGTGCAAGATCATGACTCAAGAGAGTACCATCCCATGGAGGAACAACATTAAAGGGACTTGCAACAGGCAAGAAATCATAAGTGTTTGAAGGATGAGTGGTCCCAAGATGTCCTACATGTCTTAAGCAAAAATGAGGGTGGTGAACCTATCTAAGGCAGTCGTCCATACACCAATGTTCCTCCCCTTGATTTTGGCCAAGGGGTTGTGTATCAAAACCTTCATTCCACTATTCATAACCCAGGTTTTGATACCCATGGGCACAAAGGATCTAAAAAAGGAACACAAACACATGATAAAGGTGGACATTCTGATTACAATCATGATCGAGGCCATGACCGTCGAAGAGAAGGTAGCAGACACTGTCATGGTGACAGTTCCCCTTCTTCTTCACCCTCTCCTTCAATATCCAAATGAAATCATAAAAAAAAAGACCATGGGGATAAAGGTAGGCAAAGTGGAAGTCATAGAAGAAATAGTCAGGAAAGGGGACGAGGGCACTCTAGAGAATCACAACATATAAGAAGGGAGAGTAGGGAACAACATAGGCATCATAGATGCCATGGACAAGATAATCACAATGAACTCCTACTCACTACTTAAAGTATGTTAGACATAAATGAGGTTGTTAGAATTCCAATAAAGAAATAGAGAGATAGTAAGAACAAGAGATTAGATATGAACAATATCCCATAATTTGAAAGGGGATACAACGCTGATCCTCAAAATCACTTACAAGCATTCCATGATGCATGTGCCCTACAAAACATAGAATATGAATGGAAAAAACTTAAGTTGTTCCCAAGAACACTAGTTAAAGAAAGAAAAAGCTTGTACCAGTCCTTAGAATTGGAATCCATTGATAGGTGGAGTACCATGTTAGAATTGTTTAATGATAAGTACCAAATGTACTCCCGAGTGTCCAACATGCGAAAGCAAATCCAAGGCTGGAAACAAGGAAGACATGAACCCTTGGATGCTATCATGGGCTAATACTATGCACTGTTACATCGTTTTCCTAGCCATGGTTATTCAAAAAGGGATCAGCTGCACCATCTTGTAGGTGGGCTTAGGCATGAAACAAGAAGAACCCTTGGGACTTATGCCCAAGGAAGATTAGTTGATCTTAGGTCCCATCAAATTCAGAGACTATTGGAGCAAGTTGCTAGGGAAGAAGGTGAGCTATAGAAGAGAGAAAGTGTGGAAGAGTATAACTGAGATCCTTCCCTCTAGAAGAGGGGAGTAAGATTTTGTGAGGATGAAGAAGAGTCACCACTCAAAGATATGGTGAATAGGAAAACATTGCCTATCCAAAAGTTGACGTTAGAAGTATTGACAAAGGTGAAACACCACAAAAATTTCAGCAACACTTCCAGACAACTTCAGAGCCTCTGAAATGGCTACAAGAAGCCCACCATGGAGCAAGTAAGGTTTCCCTAGGACCCACAGATCATGACGGCAAGTTTTGGTGTCAAGAATCATCAGTTTCAAGGTCAAAAAATGTAATTTTGGCTAAGTACACTGTGCTTACGCTGCACAGCGTAAGGATTAGTGTCACAAACTTTTGGAGCCTTGAAACTGAGTCAAAATAGGCTAAAATCAAGCACAAGGACCCCCGATGACCTTCACCAAGGTCCCAAGTAGCTCCCAGCCTCCAGAAAATCAAGATTTGGGCCTCAAATGTGCCATTTTGACTTGGTGACGTTAGGGTTAATTTTTTAGACGTTGCACAGCGTAAGGATCAGCGTCACCAATTTTTAGAGCCCCAAAACTAAGACAAAATGACTTGATTTTAAGGGTGTAAGTCGTCCTCAAGGTCCACTATTAATAACTATGGGTCCCAGCCTTCAGAAATTCCAGATTTCAGCTCAAAATTGCAAGTTTTGGAGGTCACACTGCAGGTTACATTGCAAGTCACGTTGGATGCTAGACAAGCGAGGCGGTGTTAATCCTTCTTGATTTTCTTTTTCAAGAAATCTGTAAAATGGCAAAGGGATATGAAAGCCCATGCAAAATCAGGCCAAATATTCAGCAAAAAAAAAAAAAGAAATATAATTTTTCCAAGTGGGCCAGAGTTGGAGCTAATCTTTTTAAATTTTTTAAAATTTTTTTTATCGCTTGAGGGCTTGTATTTCTAATTTGTATTTTTTTTATGGGCTTGAATGACCCAAAAATTGTAAAATACATTGAACCTGGTCAAAGAAAAACCCTAGCTAAAACCCTAGCCCAACCCTATAAATACCCCATCAATTCACACAAATTGGGAGGAGGCAAGAGAAGCAAAGCAAATGCAGCAAGAGAGAAGGGAGAGGAAGAGGAAAAGATTGGAGAGATTGGAAACTCTGAAGGAGGACAGAACTTGCAATCCTTGGGCACTCGGCACATCTGATTTTTTGCTTCCAAGTTCTTCTCACATCGTCGCATCATCGTGTCATATTTTTCCAGGGCTAGGCATTTGACTTGCCATTTACACTTGTGCAACTACGCTTTGACCGGTGCACATTGTTTTAAAACAATACAATACAATTTCATTATTGCCTCCCATTCACATTTTTTAAGTTCTGTTTATGATTTAAAAATATAACTTTGTTTATGCTTTATTCATAATTCAGTACGCTTTATTTACATTTCGTATTGTTGTCTACATTCCGTTTACATCCTGTTTACGATAACCCCAGCGCTAGCCGTAGCTTACACTTGGGGAAGTCCTTGGTTGATTTGCGTGCAAACCATCCAAGGCACTATTCCTTTGTTTATTTTTCCAACTTGCCCTTGGGTGAAGGCAGGGTCAGTTGTGGCTGCCCAATGATCTCTTAGTGTTTGTTTCTCTTCCAGCCTTACACCGATGATTTAGGTCAGTACAGTTTTTGGTGCTAGAAGGAGGGCCCTTTCTTGTTATTGATTAAAACCTCACTACCTATCAAAACTCATCCATCTTGCCCATTTGAGTCTCTTCATCCCTGTTGATCATACTAAGCTTGTGTCACCCCATGCTACAACTGCTTATGATCCAACTCCATTCGTCTATCCCAGTCCATTCACATTTACCATGGAATCTTCCCAAGTCAACCCAGTAACACTACCAATTGCTTCAAACCCTGTGACTGCTACGGAATCTATAACCATTATTGAACACATAAATCCTCAAGGCCCTACACGCCAATCCCTCAGGCTACAAGGCAAAGGCCCTATTCACGCAACTCTTACACCCGAACAATATAATTTTATCTGTGTTAAGATCCAAGCCAACCTACCCATTGATCGTATAGAGAGGGAAGCTAAGCGAGAATATGAATTCATCCATAAAGGAGGACGTGAGTTTATCCCTTCAGCTTTTGACATAATCCCACTATCTGAAAACCATCATAAACTCATATCCCAACTTCTTATGACTAGAAGTCAAGCCTTACAACTACCTCCCATAGAGCCTCAAGACGAAGAAGATGACTTTGCAGCCCAATCTGAACATGGAGAATCATACCATACTGTTAGCCCCCATGCCCACACAAACCTATTATCCCATCCTTTCCTAGAAGAAACTATGTTTCCTTCTTCATCCACAAACATTCAAGCACCTGTTTCCCATTCCATCCCTATCTTCTCCATGCTCAATAACATTCACTCTGATGCATCCACTTCCATCATTCCTCCACCAGTGCAGTCCCAACAACTCCCCCAAACCAACGCAGGGTCAATCCTCCAACCTCAAGTAATTGGAATACCGTCAGTCATACCAGCTTCCACATCCACCCATTACATACCCCAGATGCAAATTCATAGGGCACCATTGATTACTCCTACCCAACATATTCAAGGTGTTGCCTCACAACATGTGGCTGGGCAATGGGTTCCACCAGTAGTCTCAGTCCCGAATACCATCCCACCACAACAAATGTTAGCCCAACAACCTGCTTTTCCACAAACAATGCAACAATTAAACCATTATCATCCACAATCAACTCAATCCATTGGTTTGCCTACCGCCCAAGAATGGGCAGACACACAAAAAATGATGCACTCGTTGGCAGAAGAATTAAAACGCCTTAAAACTTTCAACAATGAGGAAGTCAAGGTACTAGATTTCTATCAAGATGACCCAATTGACCCCTCAGTTCCACCCTTGACCTTGCCAAAAGGAGTCTCATTACCTCAACTGACCAAGTACAATGGAGAAGGGGACCCAAATGCCCACCTAGTGACATTTAGAACCGAAAGCCTTTTACTTCAAGCATGGCCCCATGTAATCTTGCGAGTGTTTGCAATGTCCTTAACCGGAAAAGCCTTAGACTGGTACCGATCTTTACCCCGTAGCTCCATATCTTCTTTAGAGAATTTGCTGCATCAGTTTGTCACCCGTTTCAAGTACAACTTAAAACCTGAAGCCACATTAGATAGCTTGATTCAAATTAAACAAGCGCCTTTAGAGCCAGCACAGAAATTTATCCAAAGGTGGAGTGCAACCTTAAACGAACTTCACGAACCTATCCCCGAAACATATTTACTCACTATCCTCAAATCAGTCGTGAATGACTTTATTAAGTCAAAACTTTACTACCTGAAAGCCCGCACATTGAGCCAAGCATTCGTACAAATCAAAGACATAGAAGAAGCGGCACAAACAAGTAATGACCCAGCCTACTCAGCCTTTAGAAGCCAACACATAAGGAAAGATAAATCCAAAACAATGGTAGCAGCAGTGGCTGAGGGAAAACAACCCACTATCCCAAACAACTATGAAAGAACAGCACCCACTCATACACCTGAAAGTTCCTCAAATAGAAACAACAACACAGGTCATGCACGTACCTTCGAAAGGAAAGACCCTACTCAATACACACCATTGCCCATGAAGCCTTCACAACTACTTGATCAACTTCTAAAGGCTGGGCTAATTCAACACAAACAAATGTCTCCTGCGGCCTCACAAAGACATGATCGCTTTTGTGAATTGGCCAAAAATCCAGCCTTAGCAACAGCCAACGAACCTCCCATTCCAAAAGGCTTTAGGTTGGATAGGTTTTGTGAATATCATCAATGGTGTGGTCATGGGACTGATTATTGCTTTGCGTTGAAACAAGACATACAACGCATGATAGATGGGGGCGAAGTAGTGTTCGATGAGACAAACCCGGTAAGGCCTCAAAACCAATCCATGGGGGTCTACAAGGATCCTCTCAATACCAAAACCAACGATGCCCCATATGTGATTAATACTATCCATATGGAAAACAGACAAGACGTTCCGTGAAGACCTTTTGTGATTCAGAGGCCTTCAGAAAACACACCTACCCCAACATCTCCTCAAACCCCTTTTACCACACGCACGTCCCCCACACCATCAAAACCATTCATCATCCGCATACCTCCTTCGGTTGCCACCACAACAAACATACCATCTGAAAACCGACCCATTCCCTTTGTGGTCCGGGTGCCAAAACACCCTGGCACACAACCCACCTCCACTTCTCGACGACCTTTGCGAGAACGTCTTGCCGATAGGCTAATAAGAGAGTGCTTGGAAAAAGAAAAAAGAGAGCGCATGGAGAGAGAAAACCATGGACACAAATTAGGACTACCAAAGCCTACACAGCTAAGCACCGTTCCCATGAGTTCATCCATTAATGAGCTTAGTACAAGTCACCAAAACCAAGATGAAGTCACAATTCATATCCCAAACCCAACATTCTTCGCTACTAACGTAAAAACCCCTCCACGAGAAATACGAATACTAGGTCAAATGGACCAAATCTCTACAGATAAGAATGTCCCAAATGGAAAAGACCTAGCAAATGCGTTGACCTAGGTCACAGAAGCCTTAAAACAAAAGAATACTTCTTTAAGTTTGTATGACCTAGTAATGACTTCACTAATACATCGAGAGGCTCTCGTACGAATGTTAACTTCAATTCCTATTAGTGAGGATCTCCCTACAGACGAACCATCCATTTATGCAGTATTATCCCCACAACTTCAGGATCCGAAGACCACATCCTTAGAATTCCATGTTAAGGACATTATTAAGCTAGATGAGAAAACAAGGGAAATCACCACAGCCCCTATGTTCATAACAATACAGGTTGATCATTTCAAAATACATAGGGTGCAAGTCAATGATGGTGCAGCAACAAATGTAATACCTTTTTCCATCATTGAAAAACTGGGACTCACTGAACAAATACAACCTACAACAACCTCTTTCTTGAGATCCTTCAGTGGTTCCCGTGTGGGAGTAAAAGGCATGGTTACCTTAGATTTCATAGCCAGAGACCAATTCCCTACATCAGCTAAATTCATAGTGGTTGATGAAATGCCAAGGTTTAATCTGATCCTAGGACATCCTTGGCTAGCTCAACTTAAAGCCGTATCTTCCCCAATCCATCAGGAGATACATCTACCTTACGAGGGTGGTGAGATCATCATACATGGGGATACAACACCATCAGTCATTTCCTCACACATTGAGGTAGATCAAGGGTCAGAAATTGAGTTCATTAAGCCTAAACCAGAAACCATGGACATACATCAAAACGTGAACCCAACATTGATTCACAACCCAACTAGCACTAAAGAAACACAAGAAAACACAGACATAGGAGCCATTCCTACTGATATCTCTTGGTTGGAACTACCTTTTGACATCATTGATGAAGGGGAAGGTGAATATAAAATCATACCCATACACCTAGCCCCACACGTTAAGCTACAAAAGATCAAGAGGCAACTCAACAACTAGAACGAATGAGATGAACTGTCCAAAATGACGTTAAACTATGAACTGTCTGAAATGACATTAAACTATGAATTGTCTGAAATGACATTAAACTACAAACTATCCGAAATGACGTTAAACTATGACACGTCTGCAATGGCGTTCAACTAGCCATGGTTAGAAATGGCCGGTTCCATTTAAAATTTCTTGAAAGTGTTACTACCTTTGGCCCACCATGGCATAAAACTGGTAATCCTTTCTTTAACAATAGATGCAATAGTCCATCAAGAATTTAAACTCATGTACCAGACCCGAAATGGCTTTAAACTAGAGCCAACCAAACTACAGATTTACAAACTCTCATCATCATACATTGAATTTTCGCTTACAGGTTACAAGTTACGATTTAGATTCTTGCACGGTCATTGCTTTCTTTTCCAAGTATCTACCTTACATCTTGCTTTACACTTTAGAAATTTATGTTACATTTAGTTGCACACATATACTCTAGAAAATAAAGAAAAAAATTAAAATAAAAAAACATAAAACTACAAAAATACATGGCCCGAAAAGGCCTTGAACTAGCTTACAGCCCAAGACAGCCTAAAACTATCATTTTTTACATTGCTTTTTTTTCATTCATACATTCTAACTCTATGTATGGCAGGTGTCACTTGATTTTGTTTTCTTCCTAGTTTATTTTTTTGCAGGATCTCGCAGACACGTAACATGACCATGCATGCAGCATCACACTTTACACAAGCAAGGTAAGCATTAGTCCACTATGACTATAAACTGGCATAGACAGTCCTGGATCATGACTTAAAACTGATACCACAGAATAGTCCTGGCATCATGACTTAAAACTGATACCACAGAACAGTCCTGGATCATGACTTAAAACTGATACCACAAAACAGTCCTGGATCATGACTTAAAACTGATACCAAAGAACAGTCCTGGATCATGACTTAAAACTGATACCATAGAACAGTCCTAGATCATGACTTAAAACTAATACAACAGAATAGTCCTGGCATCATGACTTAAAACTGATACCACAGAGTTCTGTCTGGTATGACACTAAACTGCTACATCTATCTGCCTCTTNGGGTTATGACATGAAACTAATCCACGACAGTCCGCTAAGACTATAAACTGGTGACATCATTGACGATCAGGAAAAATTTAAAAAGATCTATTGTTGCAGTTGGCTGTTCCTGTTCCACAAAGACTTGTTGCATGATTCATCCCATGGGGCCTACTGAAACTCATGCTGTGCATGATTCTATTTGCTTTGAAATTTGCACGTGGTGACTCCATCTTCTTGTTTAAAGTGTTTAGTTGACTGTTTCATTTGTGGTTTTCTTGTCTTCTTGGCCCTAAACCCTAAAACCCTAGCCAGGTCAAAAACTTGAAATTATTGGGTGTTAATCCTGCTTGATTTTCTTTTTCAAGAAATCTATAAAATGACAAAGGGATATGAAAGCCCATGCAAAATCAGGCCAAATATTCAGCAAAAAAAAAAATATAATTTTTCCAAGTGGGCCAGAGTTGGAGCTAATCTTTTTAAATTTTAAAAAAAAATTTCATCGCTTGAGGGCTTGTATTTCTAATTTGTATTTTTTTATGGGCTTGAATGACCCACAAATTGTAAAATACATTGAACCTGGTCAAAGCAAAACCCTAGCCAAAACCCTAGTCCAACCCTATAAATACCCCATCAATTCACACAAATTGGGAGGAGGCAAGAGAAGCAAAGCAAAAGTAGCAAGAGAGAAGGGAGAGGAAGAGGAAAAGATTGGAAATTTTGAAGGAGGACAGAACTTGCAATCCTTGAGCACTCGACACATCCGATTTTTTGCTTCCAAGTTCTTCTCACATCGTCGCATCATCGTGTCATATTTTTCCGGGGCTAGGTGTTTGACTTGCCATTCACACTTGTGCAACTACGCTTTGACCAGTGCACATTGTTTTAAAACAATATAATACAGTTTCATTATTCCCTCCTATTCACATTGTTTAAGTTCTGTTTATGATTTACAAATATAACTTTGTTTATGCTTTATTCATAATTCAGTACGCTTTATTTACATTTTGTATTGTTGTCTACATTCCGTTTACATCCTGTTTACGATAACCCTAGCGCTAGCTGTAGCTTACGCTCAGGGAAGTCCTTGGTTGATTTGCGTGCAAACCATCCAAGGCACTCTGCCTTCGTTTATTTTTCCAGCTTGCCCTTGGGCGAAGGCAGGGTCAGCTGTGGCTGCCCAATGATCTCTCGGTGTTTGTTTCCCTTCCAGCCTTACACTGACGATTTAGGTCAGTAAAAAAGGTAGATCTAATATGAGATTCTCTAGAAAATAGATTTCAATATGTTCTTAAAATAGTAGAGGAGTTTAGAGAGCAAGCTATTGATCGCGAACAAAGAAAAAAGAGAGAAGCCGAACATGCACGTAGCAAGGGTAAGGGCAAAGTTGCCATCATTGAAGAGGTTGTGTAGTCAGAAATAGACAATGATAGTGGATGTGAAATATGTCAATATGACCATTCTAAGGGATGTTGCCCTGTAATCTCACATCTGCAGGAGTCTGGGGTTTATAAACTCAACCCACAATTGAACAAATGACAAGCACCCCGAAGGTTACCTTATCCTCAAGGTGACCCAAGACAGTTCCACCAACCCTTAACATATTATCCCAGTGGAACTCCATCAGAACTAATTAAGAAATACCAATAGTGGTAATACCCACAATGATGGGGAATACCACCACCAAGGAAAAATTATCCTTACACAACTTGAACCATATGGATATTATGTGCAACAACTAGTCTCTCCACGTGACTCTACTGGTCACATTACTCCTCAACCTCACTACCAAGCTTGTGAATATTATAGGACTCCCTCTCCTAGGCATAATGTTTCACATGTATACCATCCTTCTCATCCAACTGCATCTCTCCCACCAATAGCTCCATTACCACCTGCTCTAGCTATGCAAGGTGAAATCCCTACCCAACCGCAACAACTTAATGCCACAAGGGCTATTAACTCTCAACCTACTGTTGGTTCCAATAACCACATAAAGAAAAGAATTTTCTTTAGGACCAATAGTCCAACCAAGCCCTTGCAATCACAAGTGGCTGATTCCTTAGATGCCTCAGTATCAATCAAAACTTTGGAGCCTCCTTCAACTCAACCACCACACTCAACCCATAGAGTCATGCTAACACATGCCATCACCAATTGGATCAAATCTGGCCATCTTCCCAAGATATTTTCTGATTATGGGAGTCCTCTGATATACTTACAAATCACTAGAAATGAACCATGTAAGGCTCTTTTGGATTTAGGTTCCGGTGTCAACTTTATTTCTCAAGAAATGTAAAAGGCCTAGAACCTGCCTCTATTAAAAAATAGCAACATTAATCTAGAGTTGGCTGACTAGTTCATCACTATCTTGTTGGGACTAGTTGAGGACATTATTACCACTATCTATGGGTGGTTGTACCCAGCTGATTTCTTAGTGATTCAGGTAAACAATAGTAAGGGGGACTTCCCAATCATAATGGGAATAGCATGGCTAAGCACAGTTGACGCATGCCTAGGAATCCATGATCTTTCCCTAGAAATATGAAAGGAAAATACATTTGAAAAGATCGAGAAGAAGAATGTTCTATGCATCGCATATAGTGAAACAAGGTGTAATTGTGTGTAGAGGTCATGGGTTGCGTAATGTTTAACATTGCCTACATGCAATCAGTGTGCACAAGTGATCAACATACAAAGATGCTTATATGGAGTAGCCACATCATAGGAAGACACCCAGTGGCTAATAGCTGATCAAGAAAGCAGTTCACTCATATGCATGGAACCAATTGAGGACTTGACTTGCACTTACATTGATAGAAAAGATGCATTAGAGAAAATATGCCACCAACTTCCAAGTCTTAACCTTGAAAATATCAACTGGGGGAAGTTGGAAATTCCTAAGATATTTAAGTAGGAGCCCCTAGAGGTGAAACCATTGCCCACTAGTATGGAGTACATGTTCCTTAAGAATGGAGAATCAGTAATTATCAACATGAAGCTTGCTCTGCAACTAAAAGAGAAACTGCTGAAGGTAATCAATAGATGGTTAAAAGCCTTCACTTGGTCATATACTAAATTAACTAGAATAGATCCTAGGATACACTAAAATAGGATTTACACTGACCCTTCCATGAAGCCTTGAAGACAACCGCAGAGGTGTTTGAACCTAATGCTAATGAAAGTAGTCAAGGAAGAAATTGAATACCTTCTCAAGGCTGGGTTTATATACGCCATTTCTGATATAAAATTGGTTAGCCCCTTAGTTATTGTGCTTAGAAAGGGAGTAAAATGGATGGTATGCATAGATTTCAGGATACTAAATATGGCAACATTCAAAGATCACTTTTCATTGCCGTTTGTTGACCAAGACTTAGACACCATTGTAGGGAATTGCTATTACAGTTTTCTAGATGGATATAGTAGATATAACCAAATACAAATAGCCCCAGAAGACCAAGCTAAGACTATGTTCACTAGTCCTTAGGGAATTTTTGCATACAAATAGATGTTGTTTGGCTTATGTAATGCCCCTACAACATTTCAATGATTAGTTCTAAGAATCTTCCAACAGTAGATAGGAAATGGTGTAGAAGTCTTTATGGATGATTTCTCCACCTATGTAGCAAACTTTGATCAAGCCTTGGACTGGTTAGAGAAAGTGCTAAAAAGATGTGTGGAAACCAATATAAGTCTCAACTAGCAAAACATCCATTTGATGATCCAAGAAGGCATAGTGTTAGGGCATAAAATCTCACACATAGGGATAGAGGTAGACCTAGAGAAAATTAAAGTTATCCAAGGAATTATCCATTAACCAGAAATTGTCAAATATATTCGATCATTCCTTGGACACACTGGCTACTATAGGAGATTTATTGAAAACTTTTCAAAGGTTGCCAAACCATTGGTGGAATTAATGAAAAAGAATGTACCTTTTGAATGAACTAGGGAATGCGAACTATCTTTCCAAACTCTGAAATAGAAGCTAGTAGAAACACCCATTCTACAAGATCCTGATTGGTCTAAACCATTCCATATCATGAATGATGCATCCAAGTATGCCTTAGGAGCCATACTTACATAGTTAGATGACCAAAAGCATCCTTATTACATCCACTATGCAAGTAGAAGTATCGCTAGTGCATAACTTAACTACACTACCACAGAGAAAGAATTAATGGTTGTAGTGTTTGCACTAGAAAATTTAGACACTATGTATTGGGATATAAAGTATATATACATATAGATCATAGTGTGATCTAGTTCCTCATAAATAAACCAATGGTGAGCCATCGTATCATACGATGGCTTGTAATATTACAAGAGTTTGATCTTACGATGATCGATCATAAAGGCACTGAGAACATAGTTGCTGATGATTTATCTCGGTTGCGATGGGACAATAAAGAGGATGAGTATCCAATTTCTAATTATTTTTCTAATTAATTTCTCTTTGCTGGTGTAGTAAATAATCAATCACCCATGGATACATATTGGTATAGTAGCATTCTTACCTATCTCATCATCCAACAAATACCACAAGAGTTAAACCTTAAGAAGAAACAACAATTTCCTCACTGAGCCAAGTATTTTATGGAAATCAATGGGCAACTTTACAAAGTATATCCCCATGGCTTGGTTTGATGGTGTGTTCCTGATATGGATCAACTATGACTTCTCCAACACACTCATGAGGGTCCTTGTGGGGGTCATTACACTAGGAGATGAATGACCATCAAGATCTTGCTTGTAGGATATTATTGGCCTACATTGTTTCGGGACACCCATTGTTTCATCCAATCTTGTGAGTGTTGTCAACATGATGGGGGAATGACTACTAGAATGGAGGGTTCACAACAATGGATCCAACCTTTAGAACCTTTCAACATTTGAAGAATTGATTTTATGTGGCCAATTACACCAATGTCCAATGGAAAATATTATATTATTGTTGCTATTAATTACCTAACAAAATGGGCCAAAGTAGCTACCATTAAGGATTGTACATCATCTACAGCTGCATGATTTGTTCAACAAAAAATAATAAATAGGTTTGGTATGCCTCGTGAACTTATTTCAGACAATGGTACACACTTCACAGGTGCAACTTTTTAGAAATTAATGCAATGCTTAGGGGTTGAACACAAACTGATAACACCATACCACCTCCAAGTGAACAATCAAGCCGAAGTCACCAATAGGGAGATTACAAGAACTATTAGCAAGTTTATGCAAGACTAGAGCACTAAACTAAATGATGCTCCTTGGGCATACCCCTCCACATGGAAACTACCTACAGGCTACTCTCCCTATGAGTTAGTAGATGGAAAATTACCAATGCTTCCCATTCAAACTGATCTCCATACACTACCCACAACATGTGACCTCAACCTTGACCTTGATCTAGCATACAAAAAATGGTTAGTGATGAGTGGCGAGGTACCCCTACACTCAACCATATGAATATGAGTGTTTTCATGCACGATCTGGTCGAACTCCATAGATGGACTAGTTGTGGCGCCTAGACAGTTAGCCTTAGGTTGCAGTTTTTTGTCTTCCCACCTAGACTAGTATTAGCTTTTTCACGTATGGTTTAGTCTAGAGTGAGGTGTATGATGTGTTCCTAATCTAATGCTACTCCTAAAGGCAATGTAAATTAATATTAACTAAGCTAGGAGGAAAGGGTAAGAGAGAATCTAAACTAGCCTAAGCGTGATAAGCATCCATTTCTTAATCATTCGTACACATCTTGGACCTCGTGCACAACTACCACTAGGATTACCAAGCGCATGGCTTAGGTATGCTACTGGGTTACCAAGTAGTCACACTTAAATGCTTGTAATTAAGTCGTACTCATTCTGCATTACTGGGAGATAAGGGTAAGAGATATTAACTAAGAAAGTAATAAATAATAATTAAATAATTAAACTAAGTGAATGCTGCAATGATGAAGTAATCTTGATCTTTATTT
>MNCI01024326.1:202773-248390 GCA_015680685.1 Gnetum montanum | reverse complement strand
TGGGGGAGATGGCCACCTATGCTAACCATTTTAGGCTCTCAGTTCTTTTTCAATTTTTTTTACACATTTTTTTACACANTCTTGGTTGATGCATTGTTTTTCTTTGGTGAATTCTTGTGGGTAAGTTTTTAACTCTTGCTTATAAATGACATTCCTAGAGCCTACAAAATCTTTGGTTTGTGGGTTTATGAGGGCATAAAAGGCATGAGCCTACTTTGGGGAGGACCCACTCACATTCCTCTTTGGTGCAATTGTTAATTGCTTGTCCTTAAACATTTCCTACAATCAATCATTTCTTGTTTCATCCCCATCCATTTTTTTGACGTTGCCATTGTTATTTTTTCCATCTTTCTTGTTCCTCATGTTCTTCCATCTTATAGCTACTGGAGGTTCGCTCTTAGTCATGGGGGCCCTGGCACAAATCTTTTAATTTTCTCCATTTTACTATTCGCCTAACCCTTAAGCCTTGGGTAGTCGCTAGTGATAAATATCCAAACCAATTTCTGCCATAACCACAACTTAGCCATTGTGCTTCATATCGAGGAAAGGTATCAAATGCATTGTGGTTTATCTATCCTTGCTCATCTGTGACTGTGTTTTGTGTATAGATGACGATCATACAAACAATGGACTAGGCTTGGAGGAAGTACTCACGATGGACTGGAATTGGAGCATTTATGAAAGGAGCAAGTCTAGTGACATGGCTATGGATAAATAATGGAAGGTGCAACCTCAACATTGGCAACAACATGCTTCATCTTCTTTCTCCCTCTTTCTCTTTGAGTTACCAAATAAGGCCTAGATGTCATTTATGTACAAGTGTTCATCACAATGGTCATGAACACTAATGTTTCAATATGCTTATTGATCCCTTCACTAGGCATGTTGAGTCTATCATCCCATTCCACCATCAGTTGTTAGTTAGTCAATAATCCCATACCTTCCCAATATTTTGTAAGGAACTTGAGGACAAGTTTTCATTCATTCATGGGGATATGATGAACTGCGATATCAGGGCCACGATATCGGGTATGCGATATCGGAGCCTACCATGCGATGTTGGATACCTGATATCAGGACCTACCTCCTTACCTATAAATAAGAGATGGTCACACTTGGTTTTGTAGTTAGATATTTAGTCCCTTAGCCAAAATCTTACCTTTTATTCCCTCTAGAGTTAGAATTATTTCTGTATGCCCACAGTAGGATTCATCAAGTGAACGGATCTTTATCCGAGCATTGTGTACCTGAGCACACTTTGTGTACGGTAATAAAGATAAACTTTATGATAAACCTTGTAGCATCCAGAATAGATTAGTTAATGTTAATTACTATTATTAAATGCTTTCTTAGTTAATTACTGTTCTCTCTCTCTCTCTCTCTCTCTACAACTCTCCTAAGTAAATACACTCAATACGATCACTTCGAGCATGTGTGTAACACTTGGTAATCTAGTAACAATTAGCGTTTACCATTTCTTTTCATTTTCTTAGTTCTTCACATGTTTTCTATTTTTTGTAATTTTTAGTTTTTTTTTTATAATCTTTCCTTTCTTTGAATCATTTTATATTTAAAATCTTTCATGACAATTTTCCATTTTTTCTTTCATAAGGATTTTCATTTATATACAAGCCAACTTTGTTATTTGGAATATATTTGATGCTATTAAGGTAATTGGGTAAGTAATTGTGTAAATAAATGGAACCATGTCAACCATCCCT
The DNA here is from genome assembly GCA_015680685.1 of Gnetum montanum. Taxonomy (NCBI): domain Eukaryota; kingdom Viridiplantae; phylum Streptophyta; class Gnetopsida; order Gnetales; family Gnetaceae; genus Gnetum; species Gnetum montanum. The sequence goes on along the minus strand of MNCI01024326.1, from coordinate 246,669 downwards.
TTAGTTTCTATAAATAAGAGATCTTCATTATAGAAGCATTACTATTATTCTTACATAAAAACTAAAATTAACTCATGATCTTTATGCCTTGAGGAAAGGGAAAATGACTAAGATAGAATGAAAAAGAGTGTGACATCAAGGAGACTTGTGGATTCTTTGCACTTCCTATATGGATCTTACTACTCCATATATTTATATTATTACTCACATTTTAACATTGATGGAAGCATGTTCTCAAATAAGTGTTCTCTTACCATGTCATTGGAATGACATTTTACCCATATTTGAAGGTAGTCCTCCAATAATAAAATCACAATCATGAAATAATTAATTCATCAAAAAAACTAATTCCTAGAGTATCAATAGAAAGACATGTTACCCATACCTAAAGATCAACTACTTCTAGGAATCCTAAAGGTCTTTTGAACTATTCTCTTTATGTGATAGGAAAGATATGTTATCCATGTCTAAAGGTAATCCTTTAATGGGAGTAGCACTAGCTACATTGCTAGAACTACATTTTACTAATGCCTAAAGGGAAACCTCTAATCAATGGTAAAGTTTCCTCAAATTTTGATGTTAAGTAATTAATTAATAAAAATTAATTTCTTATTTTTTTCTTTTTGAGTAGTGATGTTTTCATTTGGTTATTATGGTCTCATGGTTTTAAGTTTAGAATGATATAATGCAATGTCACTTGTCAAGATATGGACTTAGTTCAAAACTTTGATTGATAGGTATGATGGTCATTTTAATCACATTAAACAAAGGACCTATCATGAACTTGATGAAACATTTTACATCCCTGTGTCTATCATTTCTTATTATTTAATTATTCACCTCACTATTGTATGCAATTATTTGCCTAATGATTTTATTTAGTATAGAGAATAATTCCAAATATAGTAGTTGTGTATGTGTGGAATATAGATTTAATCAAAATTTAATCTCTAATGAGCCTATGAACAACTTGTGAAATGGATATACAAAGGAATTAATGGAAGAAGCCTACTTTGAGGAGGATTCACTTGTATAACATTTGGACATATATTCTATACACTACCTCCACATGCCCAAAACTTTAAGGTGCAACTCCAAAATTAAATGCATTATCATTTTTTATTTATCTTCTTAAGAACCTCTCATGTAATTACCTAGTTCATAGTCTAAGCTTCATCAACCTTATAAACTTCTAATTAAGTCTTTTGATATTTTCCTCATAACTAGATCCTTCCTATAGCTCTCATTCATTTTCTATATTGCTTTAAATTTCATAAAACTAAGGCCAAAAATAAAAAGAAAATTCATGACCTAGACTACATTAACATTGTTGTATTCATGAATTTATATTCATTGATGAATAGACATCGACATAGTATATAACCACTATATATATGTGTGGGGTGTTAGCCATCTTCTATCATTTTTTGCCCAAATAAGAGAAGAGTTTTTGTTGTCCTAAGAGCCCAAGGAATTCTAAGAGTAATATCTAATGAACTATCATCCCAATTTCATTCATTCAGAAACCTATACACTTACAAAGTTACATTCTTTGTCATGGGAAGAAGAAATCAATAATTTCCAACACTTCAAAAATCCTAAGTTTTTAAATACTTAAGATAGCAACACCAAAATTATTAATATATTAGTAAATTAATATATTAATAACTACATTAGGATCTTGAAATGATAAACTACAATAATCTAGGAGTAATAACACTATATTGTTAGCAAAATAAGTCAATCAAGAATGATCAAAGATGTTAACACTCATACTTAAAGCTATTAAAGGCTAATCAATGATCACACATGTGATTGCAGATGGTTTCAAGATAAGGCCCACAAGGGGAAGAACCTTCACAAAGAAATGAAATTCATCTAGGATATGGACAAGGATATCAATAATAGCCACACATGCAATTAGATCCCTTCATGAGGAAGCAGAAAGAAAATTTGTTCATTAGCTTTTTACTATAGAAACTAGGAAATATAAATAGCATGAAGTGCCTAGACCAAGGATAAATCCAAAAGTTACTCTCATGGAGGCCTACTTAGAAAATATCTAAAATAAGGAGATCTAGAGTTCGGTTCCTTTGGAGAAAAAACTTTGGCCTATTTCTAAAGATTTTACCGTAGGAAGTAAGAAAGAAATTGCAAGCATCACCTCTTTGGCCCACAATTTCCACTAGAGGAGAATGGTATCTCAATGAAATCTATCTCTTTTGGAATAATCACCAAGAAGATACCATTATTAAAATCAAGGACATTACAGTTTTCTACTTGGTGGAGGCCATTGCTGAAGCCTTGGGTTTGCCTAATATAGAGGCAAAACCTCTGAAGGTATCCACCAAGTCTATTATGAAGAGCAAAAAGAAGTGGACCAATAGTGTTATGACATTATCCATAAGAAGTATGACATTATTATAAAGGCTAAAATGATTTATTTCAAGATAGGGATATACCATCTCAATTCAATGGTATGGCCTAATAGATGACATTATTTTATGGTAAGACATATATGGATCTTAGTGAAAATTTTCCTATCAACCTATCCTAGTTGATCTTACTAGAGATCTAGAAGCAATTTAAGGAAAATAAAAAGGGTATAATGGCACTCCCATTTCTATGCTTAATAAAAAAAACTCTATAAAATGGGAGGAATTACCTACTATACTAATAACATTCTCTAAAGGGTTACAATAACATCATGGAANTTCAACCATAAGGCATTTGAATGAGGTTTTAAGGACCATGAGTTGGCCATAGGATGACTTAGCATATCTATTCTTCACACAAAAGAGTTAGGTCATTGTTTATGCCACACCTGCTACTAGGAAAGTTGTAGTATATTTGCCCACCAAACAAGTACTTGAGATTTTTGGAAATGCTCCAATCTTCTCCATAATATTGAAAGAAGAAAAAGAAACTACATTTTTCATCATGCCATATAAAGAAGAGGAGACAATGGTTTATGTAGTGAAAAAACACATTTGAAAAGAATTAAAAGTTCCTATAACACCTATACCTAATATTGTTTTCATGGCAAACATCCAAATGTTTGCAAGAACTAAATCTAGAGGAATGATAACCAAATAGCATAAGGTGGTATTGTAAATATTGGAGGGCATTAGGAAATTAATTCTAGAAGTCCTAGACATTCTAGAAGATATTTCACAGACCTAATCTAAACTTTTGAAGACAATGGATAAGCTTCAAGTCACTAAAGTGTAATTCCAATAAACTACCAATCTTAATGGATAGTTGGTATGAGAGGTTACAGAACTTAAAGCCTTGTTGTCTAATCTTATCGTTCTTTAATTAGAGCTATCTAGGAATGAAGGCTTTAATGAACTTTAAGATAAATAAAATAACATTGAAGAAGAATAGAAAAGTGTCACATGGAATGCAAGCTTATTAGACACAATGCTACATAGTACTAATAATGATCTTATCTAAGTGCATCAGGAAAATAAAGAACTGACCAAGGAGAATAGAAGATTGTTTAAGATAGAGAAGTAAAAGAAAGAATACCTTAAGTACTAGCAAGAGTAGCTGTCCAAGGTGAACCATGATGTTAGGAGATTGAAAATAGAAAATAGAAATCTCTTGATGTAGAAGATGCATGCGATTAGGAAAAAATCAATAATTGATATCACTATTTCAAATGATGAATCCATTAAGTATGAAAAAGTTAAAAATCATTACAGGGACTAGATTGACATGCTAAAAGAAGTGAATGAAAAGGTGATCCAACTAGCTGAAGTAAAGATGAATGATATTCTTTAGCAACTCCAACAACTAGGTCATGCATGAAAATCTATCTTTAATGAACTAAATGAGTACAACAAAGCAGCAATTGACATGAAGAAGTTGCAAATCAAGGAGATGATAAAGTATATGGAGTTTTTAAATCTTTGATATGTTAATCTAGCAATGTTCACTACTGGGAGACCTTGGTCAAAGTTGGACAAGTAGGTGGCCAAATTCTACCTACTATATAACTGTAAGTTCAAGCTCCATAAGGAAACCAAAAAAAATTTAGAAATTACCAATGAGGATCTTGAGGTTTTAAAAGCCAAGTTTGAAGATCAAATCTTAGCCTTAGAGAACTTGACCAAAAGGATGATAGATTATGAAGAGCTAAAAAATATAGTGAGGATACTCAATGTTAAATATAAAAAATTTTCTACCTAGGTTATCAACACTGAATAGATGTTTTCTACTTTGTTTTGCTCCTAGAATGTTCCAATACCAGCAACTCTAGGTAATTCTATTGGATAATTAGTGATCCTAAGAGTAAAAAAGAGAAGATGAAGGCACTCCTTAAAGTATTTTAGCTATTAAAAGTAGTAGCGATAGCAACAAGGTAGCCACACCCACCACTAAGACATGAGGAGCCATCATAGGAGTCATAAGAACTATCACCTACTAGCACTAGTTAGGGCATATACCTTAGAATAATCTTGTACATATTGGCTTAAGTCAATTTGTTCATAATATATCCAAATTTTGTTTCATATCATATTGTAATTACTCAAATGAATTTTTATTATGCAGGACTCTAGTTAGTCAGCCAGTTAATCTCATACTTACCTGATTTTGTAAATAATTTGATCCCAATTTTTGAAACTCGAGGATGAGGTTTTAGTCAATCATGGGTGTATGATGAATATCATTTTAGTTAGTCACATCAATGCACTCACATTGATATAGCTCTAGCTTTGCTAATGTATTAGTGTGAACACAAGCCTTATGAATACCTATATAAATGAATGTACCTACTGTATTTATGGCATCTTTGGATCATTGTATAGCTAGACTCTTTCAACTTTCTCCTATGAAAATTAGAATATTTATCTTACCAAGTACCTATAGTGTAAATTAAATAGATTGTATAGAGTTTCATTGAAGTATTTATTATACCTAGACAAACTTGCATGAAAAAAATGAAATCAAGATTTATTCTATTCATTGCAACACTAGGCTTAGCACTTTAATTTATTTTTTTGCAATTTACTTTAATTGTTCCTTTATTTTCTATGCAATTAGTTAAATACTTTATTCCATTGCACCTAGTAAATTTGCATGAGTATAATCAATTTTGAGTACAAATGTATCAACACTTGGCAATCCTATTAGTGAATCACTTGGTACACCCAACAGTGAAACACTTGGTAACTTAGTAGAATTAGCACATGTTTAGGATGTGGATGGAAAGTCAAGAACAGATTCTCTATGCTAAGCTAGATTATATTTATTTTCCAAAATTAACATAATTACTTTTATATTTTAATATTTTAACATTTCTAATATTTTAACAATAAAAATGAAATCATATGTTCTAATCATACATAACCATAAAACTTAAGTCTACAAAAGTGTCATCAAGAAAATAATGATCAGCATCTCAACATTGGCTATTTAAGACATCTAGCTAGTCTGATTTATAGAATTCAATTGGAACATGCATGAATACTTGTGATTTATATCATTGGACATAGGATTACTCCACCACTCATCAAATAGAAATGAACTTATAATTTCAATTTAATGATGAAATATCAAAAGTGATATGACTTATGACTTAGGTTAGGATAGGATCATAAATGCTTCATGAATAATGTGTTATATAATCATATGTGCATAATACAAAATAAAATGAGTAAGATCAAATATTCATAGTAACATAACTAACAAAAGAAAAACTTTCATGGTTAATTAGATTTCTACATTTAACTATTAAAAATATAAAAGATCTATAATTGAGAGTATATATTAGTAAGAAAGGAATCATACAAACTACTTTAAAAAATATTTTGTATACACTTTATCATTGAAGTAGATTTATTCTATTATTTAACTCATAGAATGTAAGAAACTTATTGAAACATATTTAACAACTTTAAATTAAATAATTGAACCTATATGTAATTTTAGTTCATGAGATGAACTTTAAAACTTTTTTTATTACTTGTTCTCATGCAAATTGATAATTACTAGCTATATACTTATTATTATATATATCTATATTTCAAGCAAAAGGATATTTTTCTTTTGTAAAAAATCAAATATTTTTATGACTAGACAACTACTCCTCACCTCCTCTCTTAAATTATGATTGATTTATATTATTTACCATGACTGAGAAGTACCCTCTTAATTTTATCACAAAAAAAATTATGTACTATGACTAAGAAAAATCCTCTTAGGTTGGTTGTTGGCCTCTACCCTAAAAAAGTTTAGATGATAATTTGAACATTAATTAAAGTTTAAATTCCCAAAAAAATTACATGATTAGTTTCACAACCAACATAAGATCTATTATATTTTTTTTTCTTGAATTTTGAAATTTAGCACATTGTGTATTACCCATTTTCATGAAAAATTGAAAATTAAAATCTAAATGAGAATTTGTACCTTAATGAGAGCTTAAATTATAGTTAACTCATTTTACTAGGATAAAGCCAAGATGTGGTTAAATGAAAGCTTAAGAGTAAATTTTAAGTTAATATCATATTTTTTCAATAAATTTTACCATTTAGGTTGATTTCTATCCAATCAATGTCTCAAATTAAATGTATAATATAGATCTTTCATTTTCCTATCTAACACCATGTTTTTCATCTATATTTAATCTAACTTTCTATGACATACCATACAAACTATGATTTTTCCTGCAATTTATTATAGGTTCTTTATTTCTTCATCTAGCATGATTTTTCCCATCTATATTTTAATATAATTTAAATATTTTTTGTTAGAGTTAGTGTAAAGGAAGGGTTAAATAGGGTGCAAGTCTTTATAATTTGCTTCAATTGAGAACTCTATAGGGAAAAAATAATATATCTTGGTATCCCTAGTTATTAATTCAATAGTAATTAGTATATCTATGCATGTCCTCTTTAATTTTTGGCTTATTAAATATGCCTTATTTTCATTTAGTTCAGGTTATTAGAGCAGGGATAAGTGACAACATGTCAATTTATCATTGAAAAAATATTTGCAATGATAGGCTCTAGAATACTTAGGTACATGGGATCATTGTATACAAATATACATTTTTAAAGATGTCATAACATGGAATTTTACTATCCATGAAACAAAATTTCAAATATAAAATATTATGATATGGATTTATGATTTAGACATGTAGAGACATGAAATTATTTAAAATAAAATAATAAATTAGATAAAGGTAGCATGAAATTAGAGTACATGTAAATCAGATTATGAATTCTCCTACATAAATTTGTTATTCAAATACTTAAATCTAGGTGAGAATTGCTCAAAAAAAATTTTACATAGGAATTTCAAGATACATGACAAATGTTATGAAGTATTTATGAATCTTCATCACAATGAAATAATCCTAGTCGTAAACTTGTAAATCTATCTATTTCTTTATGATAACCATAAAATTCATTATATATTTAGAAGAAAACTACATAAATAAATTATATTTGGATATTCAACATCCAAAACTAGCGAAAACACTTCTACAAACACATTATAAGGAACTTTTTGAGACATAAAGCAAATTAAAGGATCCTTTAGAAAAAATTCTTCATAGAAATTAAAGTTGCATAAAAAATAAAGTATTCAAACGAATATTCTTCATCATTCTTCTTTAAAAGTTTTGTGAGATCATTATGATGTAACTTGTAAGGATTTATTCCCTCAAGAGATATCGCAAGATTGTGATATCAAAATTGGAAGGGTGTTTATGAGAGTTTAGTTAAGAAACATGGTAGAATCAAGAAGGACTACAAAGAAATAGAGAAATGATCTTAAAAGAATAAAGAAAAGTGTAGCACTCATTATTTCAAGAATACTTAATTGCTTCTTTCAAGTGGTGTATTTATCATTAAGGATAATGCCTCTGTTTATAGATTGTATAGGATTGGATCTCATCTGTTTAAAATTTTTTTTCTTAATTTTACTTTTGCTAAATTTTTTTATGCTTCTAACATTTCTTCCTAACAAATACATCATGGAAATGATTTTAAAAAGATATAGATAAAATTTGGGCATTACCCCAAAAGCTATGATACCCTTCTTCATTGATATAATTATGGAGATGTCTTCTTGAAATGCTTTATGTTAATCCTTGTCTTGATGCTTCTTATCTTAATCTTTAATTAATGCATTTAGATTGATTTTAATGTTGTTATTCATATAGCTTCCATATCTAATTATTTAATATTAATATCTCTCCCTCCTTTTAAGTTTTAATCCTTGGATCTTGGAATCATAATTGATTGATTTTATTATGATTACAACTCTTCTTTTGATGGTTGATCCTTTAATTGTGGCTTGAATCTTGTGAAATTTGAAACTTGATTTTGAATCTCTTAAAGTCAAATCCTTGAAGATATGAAATTTTATTATGATATACATCATTAAACCTTTCTTGAGATAAGAGGTGGATCTTGAGTGAGGAGAGAAGTTGAGTAATATGTTGATTCTTCAAATTACTGAGACATTTCTTATGTTATTTTTGGTTTTTCTCATTCCTTTTTATGGATCCTATTTGTTACATAGATGTTAACTATTTTTTATTATTAACTTGACTTATTTTTTAAGTGTATTTTGTGATAAATTTTTTAGAAGAAATTTTATTGTGTTACAATCCTCATTTTTTAATGTTAAAATTAGCATTCTTATCTATGTTTGAATGTGTTTTTTTATATTTATATATGATGAATTTCATTGTACATATTGTATGGCATGATAGTGTGTATTATGGCATTGTAGTTATGACATTTATTTTATTAATGCTTATTATATCATACTTATATGATGAATAGATATTGAACTAATGTGGTTGAAAATGTTTGGTAGGATTTCATGGAACTTGGCATGGCTTGGGTATCTTCCGTAATTATAGCTACATGTGTGTGTATGTTATGTGTTATGTGTGAATAATTAATTAATTTTATTTTTGGTATTTTTATTAGATATGTAAGAAAGTAGATTATGGCCTTTTAAAAGTTAATTTTAATTGGTTGAGCATATTGATATTTTATTAATTTGATTTTATAAATAGAAGAGCATAGGTTTTTAGTATTTTATTTAATGCATTTTATTAAAATAACTTTTACATGAGATAAGTGAGGTATGAAATAGCTTTCTCTTAGATTTTCTTAAGAAACTATTAGTTTTGCATAGGTTAGAACCAATGAAAGTTTTGTTATAAAATCCTTATAGATCTATTCTATTGGGTACTACAAGGATTAGTCAATTTAAAATGGAAGTGTTAAAAAATTAGAGTCTCATGGTGGTAGAATTTTACTCGCAAATTCATGGATTATATACTCTTGTATTCATGTGCAAAAGCTTATGCATGGTTGTTGGTGTATTGGTATTCTTAATTTTTGTGCATCATTGTCATGTGAGGATTCTTGACATTATCTCTTATAATTCTATCTTATTAGGTATTGTGCAATGTCAATGGGATTGTGGGTTTTGCTAAAATTTATGTTATGAGCATGTATTGTCTTGAAAATGGATCTTGCTTTGTACAAACAATAATGTATGATTTCTATGCACTATTTTCAAGGTTTGTATTCTTGTAACTTATGCACTATGATGATTTCTTGGGAATAATGTTTTTGTGCTAATTCCTTATTTCTTATATTTTAGGTATAGGTATCATACACTTGGCTTTTTATTTTATGTTATTATGCTCATCTTGTCAATAAATTTAATAGGTTTCGTACGTTCATTAAGATTCTTTGTTTCCCACAAGTTTTGATAGTTTGAGCATTTTCTTCCTTGTATCTTATTTTTGAAATTTGAATGTTTTTCTTATGGTTTGGTAACTCGTACTTGGTGATGAGTCATGTTCAGTTGGCTGCATCAATGAGGCCTCATTGATGTGGCCTCATCAACTGGGCCTCAATGACAAGGCCTAGTTGATGCATCTTACCATGTGTCAATGAGGTCCTATTGATGCAGTGTTGATTTTTAGCTATAAATACGCACTTGCAACTACATTTATGGCAATGAGAGAATGTAGTTGTAGTGAAGTTCTTGCAATTTTTCCATTTGAAGGTTAGAATATTTTCCCCAAGTGCCCGTAGTAGGAGTCATTGAGTATACATATCTTTATTCAAGTAGTATTGTACCTGAGCATGATAGTATGTGCGGCAATAAAAATGAGCTTTTTGATCAATCCTACAACACTTTAGATAGATTTATGCATTTAATGATTTTAATTATTTATTAAATGTTTTAAATTAGTTATTAAATATTTTCCAGTTATTACGATAATGAGGCAATTAAGCAAGATAGATTACATACATAAGTACAACTACTTTAAGTGTAACACGTATTCACTTGGTAATCCTAGCAATGTTATTACTTGGTACATCTAGTAGCATAGTGCTCGATCATCCACTAACGGATATGTGGGTTCAGGACATGTATAGAAAGTGGTATTGGATGCTTATCTTAGGAATAGTTAAATGCTAGTTAATTAGTTAATTTAGTTTAGTTAATTCAATTCCTTTTTTCTACATTTTGAGCACCAAACTATAAAACATAAAATGCTAAATATTGGATGGCTCGATTACACTTAACCATATCAACGTATGTCACAAGTATAATTGGGAAGACAATGATTAACCTTAAGACAAGATTCACTTCTGAAAGGAGTAGTGCACAGGAAACAATAAAGTCCACAAAATTCGATCGCATCGCATGTAAATGCTTTGTGATTTGTATGGTTGAACGTAGGGGTACCTCTCCACTCATGATTAGTACCATTTCTAGGAACTTTGTTTTTGAAACATGTGCTATTTAGGTTTAAGTAAATATCATTAATATCATTATATGAACCTCAAGGTCAATATCATTCCCACTATACATAAAATTATAAAAGCACATTGATAATTTTATTTTATTTTGCAAAATGTCTTCTTATTCTCACAAGCACAAAGATACCCAACCACTAGTCCCACAAGAGTGCAAGATGGTATATACTCATCCATATGAGTTTGTGTCAAACTTCATCTTCATCCTACATCAGGATGAACAAATGCGATGACATGATATGGAGGACAACATCATCTTGTCCCCTAATAGATCTGTGCCCGAGATGCTATTAAAAATCCTTAATAATTTAGGTATAGCAGATATTGATCAAGAATATGTTGTAGATGGTTATGATACTTGAAACTACTATCCCACTAAAACACCATGCAAACAAGATAAACATCACAAGAAGCTCCACGATGCTATAAAGGGGAAACATATCACTAACCCCTTGTTCCTACTAGATCAAGATGACAATGAGGATACTTCCTTTGAAGGTTCTTAACATGAGGATTGTCCACCTCCTAATACTACTGATGAGGGTGTGAACCTAAATCTGTTATCGGCTATTCATAAATTAGGTTTAGGAAAAAGTGATAGCCAAGGTAGGGACTCAGGCAAGCATCACAATAATAAGGGATCTAAGGATGATGATTGTAATAAGTGTAAGAGTGGTGGTAGACACCACAGTGGTAGTGGTAGTCCACCTTCCTCTTCATCCTTTTCATTCGATTCCAAACATTCCTCTTCATTTGACAATTCTCATGAAAGCTGCCATCAAAACAATCATGATGAAGGTGATCAGCAAGATAATAGTGACCATGAAGGCCATCAAAATCAAAGGGGTGGCTGAAACCATCATTGGCAGCATTGATGCAATGATGATGATGAACTTCTATTAGCAACTTGAAGTATGCTCAAAATTATAAAGGAAATTAAAATCCCAACTAGGCATATTAAAGCTAGTCGAATAAACCACCTAGACATGAACAATATTCCAAGATTTGAGGGGGATACAACATTGATCTGCAAACACATCTACAAGCTTTTTATGATGCCTGTGTATTACAAAACATAGAGAATGAATGGTAGAAACTCAAGCTTTTCCCAAGGATACTCATTAAGGAAGCTAAACATTGGTACCAGTCTTTAGAGCTAGAATCCATTCATTGATGGAGTACCATGTTAGAGTTGTTTAATGAAAAATACTAGACGTACTCCAAAGTGTCTAATCTGAGAAGGCAAATCCAAGGCTAGAAATAGGAAACACATGAACCCTTGGATACTACCATGGGTAGATATTATTCACTCTTACATTGATGCCTTGGCCATGATTATTTTCAGAGGGAACAACTTTGCCACATCATAGATGGGCTTAGAGCAGAAACTAGAAGAACCCTTGGGGTGTACACCTAAGGGACATTGTCTAAGCTAAGAGCTCATTAGATCCAAAGGCTAATTAAGAAAGCAAAAAAAGAAGAAGGTAAGCTATGAAAAAGGGAAAGTGCTAAAGAGTATAATAGAGATCCTTCCATCAAAAAATGAGAGGTTTGATTTTGTGATGAGGAGGAGGCACCACTTGATGAAGTGATGAATAGGAAAACTTTTTCCATCCAAAAATCTATTTCTGAAATTTTAGAAAAGGTTGATAAATTATGGGACTATTTGGATGAGAAATTTCAAACAGCCATGAAGATCACTAAGGAATCCAAAGAGCAAAATAGTGATCATAATCATAGGAGGTAACAAGAAGTTGAACATGCCTACCAAAGAGGTAAGGGAAAAGATTTTTCCATAGAGGAAGTTGTGAAAACTAACTTTGATGATGAAATAGATTGTGACATCTGTTAATATAAACATCCAAAGGGATGTTGCCCAGTGAAGTCACACTTACAAGAGTCTAGGGTGTAGGCATTGAATCCTTGATTAGCATGAAGGAAAGCAACAAGACGATTGCCTTATCCTCAAGGAAATCCAAGGTAGTTCCACCAATAACAACAAGCTTACTACCCAAGTGAAACTTCTCCACAATCTTATGAACAATACCAATAGTGGTACCAACCACAATCATGGGGAATGCCACCACCAAGGCAACAATATCCTTATAGAAAACCAAATCCATATACTATGTTTAGCAACCTATCTCCCCTAGAAGTTTTGCAAGTCATACATCATTCTAGCATCACTATTACCCTCTAGAGTATCGTCAAACACATTCACCATCTACTCAAGGAAAAAACCCATATCCATATCCATATCATCCTCTACATTCCTCTACACATACACCTCCATCTTTAACCCAATTACCTTATGCTCCATCCATGCAAGGTGAGATTCATTCATAACTGTAACAACAAAATGCTACAAGGGTTGTACACTCACAACCAATTTTTCAACCTAGTGGTCTAGACAATTGATCAAGGAAAAGACCCTTCTTTCGACCCAACAATCCTATTTAGCTCTCACAACCTAGTCTGGCTGATTGCCCTACATCTCTAGCACCCTCATCTTTTGCATCCAATACCTTCGACAACCCTTCAAACCAAGTGCTACCTTAGATTTGCACAGTCATTCTAACTCATGTTGTTTCCAACTGGATCAAGGCTAGCAATCTTCCTATGAGAATATTTGACCTAGGAAGTCCACTCATTTATCTATAGATTATTGGATATGAGCCATGCAAGGCTCTTCTTGACTCTGGTTTTGGAGTTAATCTCATTTCCCATGACATGTACAAAGCTTGGAACCTGCAATCTATCAAGAAGAGAAAAATTCATCTAGAATTAGTAGATTAGTCAATTATTGTTCCTCTAGGACTAGTAGAGGACATTGTGATCACAATTTGTGGATGGTCCTATCCTGGTGATTTTTTGGTGATCAAGGTGGACAACTACAAAAGTGACTTCCCCATCATTATGGAAAGAGCTTGGTTAAGCATGGTTGATGCACATATGGGTATAAGGGACCTATATTTAGAAATATCCAAGGAAAAAGAACTAGGTAAGATTGAGAAGAAGTGTATTCCATGCATCGTGTATAGTGATAATATGTGCAATTGTGTGTAAAAAATTTGGTCAATTAGAAGTACACACATTAAAGCACTTAATCAGTGTGCACAAGAAATTAACATTCAAAGGTGTTTGTATGTAGTAGCCACAAAGCAAGAGGGCACCCAATGGCTGATAACTGACCCAGATAGTAGCACATTATGCATGAAGCCAACTAAGAGCCTAACATGTGCTTATGTTGAAAGCATGGACAAAATTGAACAAGTTCATTCCCAACTCTCTAATGAAGATGATGAGGCCTGTTGGGGAAAGTTGGAAATCCCTGATAATTTCAATAAGGAGCCTCTAGAGATAAAACCTTTACCAATTGATATGAAGTATGCACTTTTAAAGAATGGTAAATTGATCATAATTAATGCCAAACATGTTACTGAATGAAAAGAAAAGCTATTGAAGGTGGTGAACAAGTGGCCAATAGCCTTTGCTTGGTCATATCTAGAGCTAATAAGAATCGATCCAAGGATATGCTAGCATCACATTTACATTGACCTAGCCATGAAGCCTATAATTTAGCCATAGAGGTGGCTAAATCCAAAATTGAAGAAACTCCTCAAGGTAGGGTTCATCTATTCAATTGTAGATAGTGAGTGGGTTAGCCCACTCATAATTGTACCAAAGAAAGGTATCAAAGAGTGGATCTACATTAACTTCAGGCTATTAAGTATGGCAACATTTAAAGATCATTTTCCTTTACCATTTGTGGATCAAGTATTGGACACCATATCTGGGCATTTTTATTATAGTTTCTTGTATGGTTATATTGGTTATAACCAAATCCAAATTTCATAAGAAAATTAGGCCAAGACAAAATTCATGAGTCCTTAGGGGACTTTTTGATATTGTAAGATGCCATTTGGTCTATGCAATTCCCTTGCAACATTTCAATGCTTGGTCTTTAGTATCTTTCAATAGTAGATCAATAATGGTGTTGAAGTCTTCATGGATGAAATTTCCACCTATGGAGTTACCTTTGAGTAAGTCTTGGACCAACTTGAGCAAGTACTAAAGAGATGTGTAGAGACAAACCTATGACTCAAGTGGAAAAAGAGCCATCTCAAGGTCTAAGAAGGCATTATGCTAGGGCACCAAATTTTGAAAAAAAGGAATTGAGGTAGACCTAGAAAAAATAAGGGTCATCCAAGAAATAACATGCTAACTAGAGTTTGTTAAAGATGTTTGGTTATTCCTTGGACACACTAGCTACTACTAACGATTCATAAAGAGTTTCTCTAAGATCACAAAGCCATTGGTAAATCTTAGAAAGAAGGATGCACCCTTCATTTGGACTAAGGAATGTGAACATGCATTCCAACAGTTTAAAAAAACTTGTAGAAACACCAATCCCACGAGCACCAAACTAGTCTAGACCCTTTCATATCATGACAGATCCATCTAACTATACTTTGGGAGCAATGCCCACATAGATGGATGATAAGAAACATCAATACTACATCCACTACAAAAGTCAAAGCATTGTGGGGGCACAGTTAAATTACGTCACCACAGAGAGAGAACTAATAGTAGTGGTGTATGCTTTGGAAAAGTTCAAGCACTATCTTCTTGGTTACAAAGTATTTATGCATACAGACCACAGTGCAATCTACTTCGTCATGAATAAGCCAATGATGAGCCTTCGTGTCATACAGTGGCTCGTGATCTTACAAGAATTTGACCTTACTATGGTATATTGAAAAGAAATCAAGAATGTGGTAGCTCACCACCTCTCTAGCTTAAGATGGAATAATAAAGAGGAGAGAGCCCACTCTTTGATCAGTTTCCAGATGAACTCCTCTTTATCGGAGCAATAAGTGAACAAATGCCTACAGAAGTAACATGTTATAATGGCATTCTCACCTATCTTCTCACTTAGGATATGCCACAAGATTTGTATTTTAGGTAGAAGAAACAATTTCTTCATCAGGTCAAATACTTCATGGAAGTAAATATACATCTTTACAAGATGTGTGCCAATGGTCTAATTTGTTGGTGTGTCCCTGACGAAGATCAACTGCACGTTATCTAGCATGCTCACAAAGGGCCTTGCAGAGACCACTATGTAAGAAGATGCACAACCATAAAAACCCTGATGGTAGGATACTATTGGCCTATAATTTTTAGGGATGTCCACCAGTTTTTCAAGTCTTGTGAACATTGTCAACGAGATGGGGGGATGATCACTCGCATGGAAGGTCCTCAATAGTGGATTCAACCACTAAAACCCTTCAACATATGGGTCATTGAATTCATGGGTTCCATCACACCCATGTCCAACAAAAAGGCTTATATTATAGTAGTAGTTGATTACTACATAAAATGGATAGAAGTAGTAACTGTTACTGATTATACATCATCCATTGTTGCCAGATTCATACAACAAAATATTGTGAATAGGTTTGGGGTGCCATGTTCACTAATTTCTAACAATGAAACTCATTTAACAAGTTCCACTTTTAAAAAATTAATGCAATACTTAGGGGTTGAACATAAATTAATAACACCTTACAATCCCCAAGCCAATGGTTAAGCAGAGGTAAACAACCAAGAGATTACAAACATACGAACATAGACCATTAGCAAATATAGGAAGTATTGGAGTACAAAACTTAATGATGCTCTCTAGGCTTATCATTCAATTTAGAAAATTCTTATTGGCTATTCTCCCTACAAGTTAGTGTATAGAAAACTTCCAATTCTCCCAATCCAATCCAAGCTTTGTACACTCTCAACGACCTATGATCTAAATCTTAACCTAAGTCTAGCACAAAAAAAAAAGATTAATCATCCTAAACATGTTGGATGAAAATTGATTAGTGACCTTATCCTTGAATGAGGTGAAAAGGCATTCAACAAGCAATGTCATGACCTTATAATTAGGAAAGTAAAACTACAACTACGAGATAAGGTTCTCTATTGGAACCCCAGATATGTACCCCAAAAGGAAAAAATTTTAAACATCGTGAGAGGGACCTTATGTAATTAATCAAACCCTTTCCTCTTGGGCCATGGTAATCTACAAACCTTATAGTTCAAATAAAAAGTAGTTGTTCAACATCCAACAAGTAAAGCCTTTTCTAGAACCAAGATAGGCCAATGCAACTACCACCTCAAGGGATGGACAACCATGTTCTATTTTTTAGATCTCCTCCTTCCAACTGAGTCATGGGGGAGATGGTCATATGTGCTAACCATCAATATGGCTTCTTAGTTTTTCTACTTTTTGTTTCTCACATTTTTTATTTTTACAAATTCTTGATTTTTCAAATTCTTCTAACTTTACATCATCTTTAGTAATTTTGAACTTTCTTGATTATTTTACACTTCTTATATAATTTTCTTTGTTTTTTTTATTCAAGTGTGAGATTTTCTTATTTTTGCTAATAAAAATCACTTTATTGTCACAGGACAGCTGTAGCCACCTCAACCGTCATCCATGTGTGAAGCCAGTGAAGGTCCCTTGAAGCCTTAGGAGCCACCATCACTTGGGACCATTTGATCTTCTCCAACACACTTCACACCTTTAAGGAACATGCTATCCAATTTTGAATACTTGTGTCATGATGTTCAATTTTGTGTCCTGAACACCTCCAATTTTTATAATGTGTGGATTTGTACACCTAGGCACTCCATTTTTTGTCAAGTCAATCAATTTGTTTTGTTTGAAAAAAGTCAATCAGTAATCCCATACCTTCCCAATTTTGTCAAAGAACTCAAGGATGAGTTTTCATTCAATCATGGGGTTATGATGAGTTGCATTCAATTGGCTACATTGACGATGCCTCATCGACATGGCCTCATTGACTGGGCCTCGTCAATGAGGCCTAGTCAATGCATCTTACCATGCATCGATGAGGCCTCATCGACACAATGTTGATTTTCAGCTATAAATACATGCTTGTAGCCACATTTATGGAAACAAGATATTAGAATTTTTTCCCTGAGTGCCTACAGTAGGAGTCATTGAGTTTACAGATCTTTATGTTAGCATTATTATACCTAAGCATGATAGTGTGTGTAGAAATAAAGATGAGCTTTCTGATAAACCTTGTAGCACTTTGGATAGATTAGTTATTTCACTTATGCATTTAATGCTTTTAATTATTTATTAAATGTTTTCAACTATTTATTAAATATTTTCCAGTTATTATTTTAATGAGGTAATTAAGCAAGATAGATTACATACATAAGTATGATTGCTTCGAATGTAACACATATTCACTTGGTAATCCTAGCAAATATTATAACTTGGTATGCCCAGTAGCATAGCACTTGGTCACCCAGCATTGGATATGAGGGTTCAAGACATGGATGGAAAGTGGGATCAGATGATTATGTTAGGAATAGTTAAATACTAGTTAATTAGTTAATTTAGTTTAGTTAATCCAATTCCTTTTATCTACATTTCGAGCACCAAACTATAAAACATAAAATGATAAAAATTAGATGCCTCAATTACACTTAACTATACCAACATACATCACAAGTGTAATTGGGAAGACAACAATTGACCTTAAGGCAAGATTCACTTCCTAACGGACTAGTGCACTGATAATGGTAAAGTCCATGGAATTCAAACGGATGATGTGTGAACACTTTGTGATTTGTATGGTTGGGTGTAGGGGTATCTCGCCACTCATCACTTGGTCATTGCCATGTCATGAACTTGTGGACATGATTTCTTGGTTATTTAGAATCATTTGAGTATCATCTAATATCAACTTTTGCTAAACTATATTTTCACTATTATCATGATTTTATCATGGTTCATGTTATGATTGCCAGCATTGACCATGGATTGTGATCAAGTCATGGTCATAGATCATGATTTGTCCTATGACTACCAACACTGTCTATGAGTCATGGTTATAGACTATGAGTTGTGGTGTAACTACTAGCATTGACCACATGTTATGGTCATAGACTATGGATAATGATTAGGTTGTGATTCAAAAGAAATCCAAAAATGCAAAGATAAATCTTTATTCTGTATAACAATGTATTTTTACATAATCATGATTTAACCACAAGTTGTGGACAAGTTGCAGTTTAAGGTATTTTCTCATTTTTTATTCATTCTGATATTGACATTATTTTTAGACTAACCAAGATTTATGATAGAGGTTGTGATTTAAACCATACATTATGGTAAGGATATGATCAACCATTTTTCCATTTTTATGTTTTTTTTTCATTTGAGCCATGGTAGGTGAGTTTTGGATCTTGATTCATGTTTAAAAGATATTCTAGATTATGTTGGATGACTATCAAATGTTTGATATACTTGCTTGGAATCCATAGGTGGGTTTTGTCATGTGAGCTCTACCATATGGTTATTTTCCACTCTCAAACATTCCTTGTTTATTTTGTATGATTGTATGAATATATGTCTAAAAGGAGTTATGAATCATTAATTGGCTAGGTTATCTAATAAAAAGTCAAATTTTTGGTTGGCTCTAATATCCTAACCCCGATATGTTGGCTTTGATATCTTAGCCTTGATAAAAAGGATCTGATAATAAGGCCCTAACAACAAGGTCCCAATAACTAGGCCCTATCAACATGGTCTATTGCATTGACTAGACCTCATTAACTAGGCTCATTGATATGGTCTATTGCATTAACTAGGCCCCATCAATGCAATCTATTGCGTCGACGCATCCCTGTTGATGCAATGTCTATTTTTCTCTATAAATACATGCTCACAGTCATGTTTATGAAATTCTTTTGTAACAGAGTAGCCAAACTCTTGTAGTTTTATTTCATAATCTTAGAGAACAATTAGTGAGTGCTTGTAGTGTGGATTTGAGTAAGTTGTATGACATCTTATTCAAGTGGAAATGTACCTGGACACATTCCATGAACGACAATAAGATTGAGATTAATTCTTATTCATTATAGCACTTTGACTTAGATTAAATTTACTTTCCATGCAATTTACGTTTCATGTACTTAGTTAATATTTACATTTCCATGCATATTAATAAATTGGTAGAATAATTGTAAATAGTTTCAAGTGTAAACATGTATTTTCTTGGTAATCCCAATAGTGTTATCACTTGGTTTTCCTAGTAGCATAGCACTTGGTAATCCTAGTAGTGGATACATGGGTTTAGGATGTGTACAACAAGCTGGGAATAGACACTCATCATCAATAGGCTAGTTTAGACTTTACTTTCCATTGTTAATTATTTAAACAAATGATTTCTTTATTATCATTAGGATTAACATAAGGGTGAAACAACATCAAGAATCATATGCCTCACTCTAGACTAAACCATACTTAACAAAGCTACCACTTGTTCAAGTGGAAAGATAGCAAACTGCAATCAAGCCATAAAAATCTAGATGCCACAACTAGTCCCATCCATGGAATTTGACCAAATCATGTGTAAATGCTTGTGATTCATATGGTTGGGCATAGGGGGTACCTCACCACTCATCATTGGTGTCATTGCTAGGGATGGTGCTAGTTATCTTCATTATTTATATTATACACAATCATTGTTAACACATTAATGAACTATCTTTGAGAAAATACTAAGTCATATACATCATACACTAACAACAATGTCTCTTTCACAAGGAAGTGTTAATGCATTATATGAAAAGAACATTCATTGGAGAACCAATGAGATATATATTGAAGAAATTCAAAGTGACCAACCTCATGTGTGGGTTTCATATGCTCATGACTACCTTGAGTACACTCAAGGACTACATTCACCTAAAGCAGAAAACCCTAGAAAATATGAAGTAAGTCCTAGACAAGGGGAGGCCTTGAGGCCAAGGATCTCTTCAAAATCTGAAAGAGATAATCAAGGGACTATGCAGAATATCATCAAAGCCATGGCAATCCTCCTAGTTCCTCATCTTCCTTTTCCTCTTCAATGTGTAGTTCTGATGAAGATGAATGTAGGTATAAATACAAAGCTTCACTATGGGGTCAAAATAAGGGTAGAAATCAAAACCATAAGAAAACTCAAAGACCCTAACATGAACATAGCCAAAACCACCATAATTAGGAAAATAGAAATAGCAATTTTCACCATGCCACATCTGATGACAATGAACCCTTGTTGGCTACTAAGAGCTTGATGCAAATCATAGAGGTAGTTAAGATCCCTCATAGGCATCATAGGGAAAGTTGCATAAAATAACTTAATATGAATAATATTCCTAAATTTTTGGGAGGCTATGTCTCTGATCTACAACATTACTTACAAGCCTTCGATGATGCCTGTGCCTTGAAAAATATTGCAAATAAGTGGAAAAAGCTTAAGCTCTTCCCTAGACACTAATAGATGAAGCTAAAGCTAGTATAGATCGTTGGGACCAAGTTCCATCCACCAGTGGTCCACAATGCTAGAACTTTTCAACAAAAAATATCAAACCTATGTAAGAGTATCCAACCTAAGAAAAAAATCCAAGGGTGGAAGCAAAAAGATCATGAACCCTTGGATGTGGCCTTCGATAGATTCTATTCACTATTACATAGATGTCCCAACCATGATTTCTCTCAAAAAGAGCAACTTTTGCACATCATAAATGAGCTTTGTTATGAAACAAGAGAGACCATTGGGATGTATGCTCAAGGTCAATTATATGAACTAAAATTCCATCAGATATAAAGGCTAATCGAGTAGGTGGTGAAAGAAGAAGAAGAGCTATGTAAATAAGAAAATGTTGAGAAATATCATTGTGACCCAACTCTTCAAAAGAACAAGGTCCATATCTATGATGAGGAAAAATATNCAACTCTTCAAAAGAACAAGGTCCATATCTATGATGAGGAAAAATAGGAAACTCTCAATGAGGTGATTTCACAATAAACCTTTCCACTACAACAATCTCTTGATGAACTCCAATCAAGGCTAGATAGGCTATTAGAGTGAAGAAATGAAAAAGCTACAACTTTCATAGAAACTCTAGAGGAGAAGGTAACACAAACTAAATTAGGTGATTACAATAAATAGAGGAAGAAGAAGTAAGAAATAGCTAGGAACACTTATCAACAAACAAGAAAAATGGCTGTAAAAGAAGAGGCTAGAGACTCAACCATAGAAGAAGATGATGGATGTAACATCTACCTATATGACCATACAAAGGGCTATTTCCTAATCATGTTACATCTACATGAGTATTGGGCTTTTACATTGAATCTCAAGTTTGTACAAAAGTAAATGCCTAAAAAATTACCTTTCTCACAAGGTAGTTATAGATAGTCCTACACCCAACCATACCATCCTACTTGAACTTCATACTAGCCTCAATACTATGATCCAACATAGTGGAAAAACCCATAGTCATGGGGGACTCCATCATCAAACTGGCACTACCCTTACTCCTAGCTGAACCCATATGGGTATTATGTTCAACAACTTTTTTTCCCAACTAGTTCTACTTCTTCTACTTAAAATCTCTACTACCACTTTCTTGAATATCATCATGGCATGACATCTTCTGAAGCATCACCACCTCACACCTCTCATCCTTCATCATATACTCAATATTCTCATACTTCCCTCCACCATATGTTACCACTAGCAACATAGGAAGGTTCAACACCATGACATCAATGAGAGAATGCCACTTGTACTACAAACATACATAGAAATGATAATGCCAGTAGATCTCCACCATAGTCTCAGAAACACCGTTTCTTTAGGATGGTTCCCACACATAAGCACAACACTTGTGGACCTACTAACTCACATAAACCAACATAATGCCAATCAAGTGCAACACCCTTCCTTTTACAATCAATGTTCTGTAATCCTACACAAAGGCCAACATCCAACATTACTTTAACACCTAACAAAAATGATGAACCTATCACTATGGAGAGACAAAAGAATCCATGCATTATCACTAATAGTAAAGGGTGCAATTGTAGGCCAAAAATTCAAAATATTAACACAACCCACAGTAAAGTTTAGGAGTAGGTGTGTGAGTAAAAATAAGTCTACATAGTAGCCACTAAACCAGAAGACATCCAATGGCCTAAAAATGAGAATATAAAGTTGTTTCAAAAATACATGGAGATAATTGATCTGCTTATTAACTCTAGACTTAAGAAAATAGACCAAACATAGGACTTAGATGCATATATCTTACACTCTAATTATACACCAAAAAAAGATATTAAACACAGAGACCTAGGGATTAAAATAGAAAATTAAGAAGAAGAAGAAAATACATCTAGATTCCCCAAAGTGAAAATACCTTAAAATGTAGATGAAGATACATCTTAGAATGATCCAAACAAGACTATCACCAATGTTAGATGTGTTACCATGCATTCAATTAAATCAGTAATAGTGATAGATGGAAAATTGATGGTTTATAACTAGGGAATTATGTAGTCCATCTCCCGAATGTGTAGCCATAAGATTAGTCATGGGGGAGATGCTCCATCTTGGTTCAAGAACTAATAAGTATTTTTCACCTTTTTATTTTTAAAATTTCTTATCATTTTCTTATTTTTTCCAAAATTTTTTGATTCTTAATATGTTTTCCATTTCTTTATATTTTTATTTTCTTTGTACTTTTCTCTTTTCTTAATTCATTTCCTTTATGTTTTATGAATGTCTTTTATATTTTTGTTAATAATATTACCACGTCATGATACAAAAGTTGCTATGTGTTGGGTTTTTTTTCTATGCTATCAAGATGACTAGGTAAGTAATTGTGTAAAGTAGTGAGACCATCTCATCCATCCCTCCAATTCTTTGAATAAAAGGTCTTTTCATGGAAAAAATTTGGTTCTTCTTTCATGAAACTAAAATTAATCAATGATCATTGTAACTTGAAGAAAGAGGGAATGACCAAAGTCGAAATTTTAAGGGTGTGACCTCAAGTGGACTTTTTGAGTTTTCTTCTTGTCTTTCTTTATGTGGTTTATGACTCCTCTTAGAACATATCATCACTCCTCTGTCAACCAATAAAAAGGAAGCTTTTTCTTTGCATGATGTGGTTCCCATTTCAAAAAAAAACAAAAAGAAAAAAACAAAACAAAACAAAACAAAAAAGAAAAAACTAAAATAAAAAAAAATATGTAGAAAAAAAGAACAATGATGGAAATTCAAAGCACATCCCTTATACAAAATAATGGGCTACAAGCACTAGTTATGGGGTTGGAAAGACATGTTACCCATGCCTGAAAGTGCCCCTCTAACTAAGGTCTTTCCTTCCTTATTCTCTTTTCTTCTATTTTTGGAGTGATGATTGTTTGTTGAGGTGGTTGTGGACTCATGGTGGTAGGTAGGAGGGAACACATCAATGCAAGGTTACTGTTCATGGTATGAAATTGGTCTAAACTTGGACAGATAGGCATGCTAATCATTTTAATCACATTTATCATGAGAACCTATTGTGGACATGGTTAAGTACCTTACATCCCAATCTCTACAATCTAGTCTCATCCCATTATTCACTTCACTATTGCATATGATTAGGAGGCTTTTTGTTTTATGTGGTAAAGTACAACATCCCAACCATGATAGTTGTGTGTTGTTTGGAACAAAAGGAATGGTCTACATTTAACTTCTTGGATGCCCACAGACATCTATAGAAGTGGTTATGTAAGGGCATTATGGTTGGAGCCTACTCTGGGAAGGACCCACTTGCATAACTTCTGTTGACCATGGCTTTAAACTAACCTTAACATCTTCTAGAACATCAATGATGATTTCTCTAAATTTATGCATAATTTTGGGACTACTTCTCATCACTTTCAATTACCTTTTTACTTTTTCCTACTTTTGTATTAAAATATCCTTCAAGTTCAATATTTCTTGGCCATCTTCTAAATCAGACCTTTGGCTTCAATTGTTTGAAAACTTGTGTGCTTATGAATTTATGCTTATTAGTCATGGGGACTACGGATGTTCACTCTGAAATTTTGAAATTTTTCTAACATCCTAGTTTCAAACACCATGGTAACTAATAGTAATTGATCAAAATAATGTGAATAGCTTGATGATTTTAGTTGCCTCATAGCCTTGGTCATAATATGCTATCATCACCTTGTGCTTAAATGAAAACTAAGCAATCCAAAAGGGTTAATTATTAAGGAAAATTTACCAAAACTAATGTTGATCCTTTGGTGACTATAGATGATGCTAAAAGAAACACCTAAGGAAGAAGGTCTTTTGCTAGGCATGAAAATGAAGCTAAGAGAGGGACAATGGAGGATATGCCCATGGATAAATTGTAGCACATACAAGATAGTAGCTCAAGCATCACATGTTTACTAGATCCATGGGAAGATGAGAAGAAATTTTATTCCATCTTTCAAGAATTTTGCACATAACCAAAGAAGCATCGACATAACAATCTAGGTTGGAAGTCTGCCACTACTAGCGGCAACAAGAAGAATCATCTTGAACAGATTCTTGAAGACCTCTACAAATTTTGTAATCTTCAAAGTCTGTTTAGTCTTTTTATCACTATGTCATTTTGTATGCATCCAGTCAAAGAAAATTTTGTAATGCAGAAGTCAAAGTCAGTCAGTAGTTAGCGTCAGTCAATAATTCCACACCCTCCCAATTTTGTAAAGAAAGCTCAATCCTATCTTGTTAACTTGAGAATGAATTTTTATTTATTCATGGGGGTATGATGAATCATTAGTTGGCCAATTTATTTGATAAAAAGTCAACTTTTTGGTTGGCTCTGATATCTTAGCCCCAATATCTTAGCTTTGATATCTTGGCTTCAATATCTTAACCTTGATAACAAGGCTCTGATAATAAGGCCTTGATAACAAGATCTTGATAAGTGGGCCCCATCGACTCTGATATCTTGGCTTCAATATCTTAATGTTGATAACAAGGCTCCAATAATAAATCCCTAATAATAAGATCTTGATAATTGGGCCCCATCGACTAGGCCCCGTCAATGTAGTCTATTGCATCAACTAGGCCTCATCAATGTAATCTATTACATCAACATAGTCATCGATGTAGTGTCTATTTTCCTATATAAATACACACTCACAACCATGTTTATGAAATTCTCTTGTCAATAGAGTAGCTGAACTCTTGCAATTTTATTTCATAATCTTATAGAACAGTTAGTGAGTGCCCAGAGTGTGGATCTGAGTCAATTGTACAACATCTTATTTGAGTGGCAATGTACCTGGACACATTCCATGAATGAAAATAAGATTGAGATTGCTTCTTATTCATTACAATACTTTGACTTAGATTAGATTTACTTTCCATGCAATTTACATTTGATGTACTTAGTTAATATTTATGTTTCAATGAATATTAATGAATTGGTAGAATGAGCATAAATAGTTTCAGGTGTAAACATATATTCACTTGGTAATCCTAGTAGCATTATTGCTTAGTTTGCCTAGTAACATAGCACTTGATAATCCCAGTAGTGGATACATCGGTTCAAGACATGTACGGTAAGCTGGGAATAGACATTCATCGTCTGTAGGTTGGTTTAGACTTTACTTTCCATTATTAATTAGTTTAAACAAATAAATTCTTTATTAGCATTAGGAGTAGCATAAGGCTAAAACAACATCAAGAATCATATGCCTCACTTTGGAATAAATCATACGTGACAAAGCTATGACTAGTTCAAGTGGGAAGATAGTAGACTACGATCAAGGAATAATAATCTAGATGCCACAACTAGTCCCATCCATGGAATTCAACCAGATTGTGTGTGAATGCTTGTGATTTGTATGGTTGGGCATAGGGGGTACCTCACCACTCATCACGAAGGTAGCACGATTAGTTGGTGATGGGCACCATGGATGGTCTGGTCTTATCCCTACATTGAGATGCATTTATAAGGCTTTTGTTATTGGCCCCATCATATAGGTGAGGGGATGTATTCCATTCTTAATTGGTGCTTTGTACCTGAAAATGTTAGATACGTTGCTAGGGAATTCTAACACTGGTAGTTGAAAAATAATAAGTATTTCCACTAGGACAGTTAGACTAAAATAAATCCATGTGCATGGTAATGTTTAATGGTAATTGGTAAAGATAAATAATGATAGACTAATAATTTTTTGGATGAGTCTACATGTCTAAGATTTCATATATTACAATAAGTGTGATGCATGCTAGCCTCCTAGTTTATGTGATTCACTAGTTGACAACATGAAGATGATTGTTGATTACTATGAACCTTTGGCTAATGTAGTTTATGATATCTCATGTTGTATGTGTGTTGTATGGTACTAACTTGTGCTTGCAAATCGAAGTGCCCTTGGCTAGCTTATTTATATTTCCAAAAGTAGATTAATATTTGATATTTTCATGGTTTAGGATTATGAACATGTACTAGATAGATTGTATGTTTGCTCATTATGATTAGATGGATATTTATACATTGGACATGTTACATATTTTCTATCTTATTAAGAAAGTAATATGGATTTTAGTGGAAACCTTATAAAATTTTTGTATGGATGTTGGATATTTCCAATTTATACAATTGGCATTACCTTTATATCATAACATGATCATGTTGTCAAGCCATTATCTTTTGTTCATGGTATTTTGTTAATCCTTTTGCTATTTCTTCTCAATATGCTAGCATATTTCATAAGCCTCTTCTCTTATAATAACCTAGGTTTTTAACCTAATGTAATACTCTCTTATCTAGGGATAGGTAGAAGAGTATTGCATTATAACTTCCTTTAATCATTTAGTAACTTTTTTGGGCCTTTAGCCATTTCTTGGCTATTTTTGCCTCTATGGCCTCTCTCCTCTTTGGGCTTCCTTTTGTGCCTCTTAGGACTATAAGGTGTACCTTCTTCATGTTACACTTATGTATCTTTTTGGAAATTTTGATTTTTTCCAAGAATATCCTCTTGGAATCTTGAACGACTTAGCCATCATGTGGTTTTCATTCTTTTTATTTAGTGTGTAAATTTGACACATGGACATTTTTCATAGGAAAATAAGGGAAAAAATGAAAGTCTTATGTTTTCAAAAATGGTTAAATCCATGGCAACACATCACCTATAGTAGTTATTACTTATTAGTATATGTAGTATGTCCATAAATTACAACCATGATGAGGATCAAAACTAGCTAAATGATGAGTGATGAGGTGCCCCTACACTCAACCATACAAATACAAGAATTCATGCACAATCCGATCGAACTCCAAGGACTAAGTGCTTATGTGCATTCATAGAAAAAGGATGGGTTAGGTGATCATTGTCTTTCCAAGCTTACTTGTATGGCACGATTATATGGTTAAGTAAACTTGAGGTATGTGATTTTTATGGTTTTTATGTTTTATATTCCTGGTGCTTAAAATGGAGAAATGAAATAATTAAATAATTAATTTAATTTAACAAATCAACTAGACTCTAACTAGTCCTAACACCAACATCTGTTCCCACTCTCTGTACACATCTTAAACTAGTGTAACACTACTGGGATTACCAAACACTAGTCGTTACTGGGTTACTAAGTGTTTCATGTATGCTCAAAGTGGTTGTATTGAGTGTGCTTACTATTGGAAATTAAAAAACCAATAAAAATAACCAATTAACTAATGAAAGAATCAAATAACTATAAATAATATTAAATGCAATAAATAAGCCATTTTGAATGTTGCAAGGTTTCTCACAAAGTTCATCTTTATTTCTAAACACAAGGTGTGCTCAAGTACACAATGCTCGAATAAAGATCCATTAATTTTATGACTTCTACTATGGACATTTAGAAATAATTCTAAGTCTCCAAAGGGAAAACTGCAAGAGTTCGAGTAAGGGACTAAGAAAACTACTCCCGAAACCCAGTGCCCCAGTCTCTTATTTATAGGTAACAAGACAAGTTCTGCTATTGGGTGTCTGATATCACTTCTTGGGCTTTGATATTGTGGACCTGATATCGTGGATATGATATCGTGGTCCCAATATCATGATTCATCATACCCCCATGATTGAATGAAAACTCATCCTTAAGTTTCTTACAAAATATTGGGAAAGTATGGGATATTTTATTGAACGACAATCTAACAGTGACATCGAATGACAGACTTAAAGTGCCTAGTGAACGAATTGACAAACATATTGGTTTTCATACTCATTGTGGTGAACACTATACATATGTCACATCCAAGCCCTCATTTGAAAGGTTGGAGAGAGAGAGAGAGAGAGAGAAGAGAAAATGAGGCACGTTGCTACCAATGTTGAAAATATGCACATCATTGTTCATTCATGGCCACATGATCAAGCTTATTCCTTGGGTAAATACTTTTTGCTCCAGTCCATCCTAAGTGCTCTCTCCTATCCCAGTCCATTGTTGATGTGATCACCATCTACACATACAACACAGTCACAAATTAGTAAGGATAGATAACACATAATGTCGTTGATACCTTGCCTCACTATGAAGCACATTGGCTAGGTTGTGGGTATGGTAGATACTGGGTTAGAGGTTTATAACTAATGAATACCCAAGGTGTAGGGGTGAGATAAAATTTGTGATAGGGGCCCCACAACTAAGAGTGAACCTCTAGTTGCAATAGGGTGGAAAACTTGAAGGAACAAGAAAGATGAGAGAAATAACAATGGTGAAGCCAATAAAAGAAAAGAAAACATGGATGTCATTGATGGGGTGAAGGAGAAATAGTTGATTGCAAGAAATTTTTAAAGAAAAAAGCTTAACAATTGCACCAAAAAGGAATGCCAGTGAGTCCTTCCCAAAGTAGGCTCATGCCCTTAATGCCTTGACAATCCTACACATCAAAGAGTCTATAGGTTCTAGGAATGACATATGGAAACAATGGTTAAGGAATTACCCACAAGAGTTTACCAAAGAAGAACAACGTGTGAACCAAGATATAAACTAAGCATAAAACTGACAATGAGGTGGAATATGGGAAGCAATATGGAAAGAGAGGAGAGAATGGAATGGAATCCCAAAATTAAGGTTTTGTAAAGTCCCTTGTCTAGTTTATGATTAAGGTGAATTAATAGAATTCATTCCAAATTTAGATTAAAAGTAACCACATCCAGTGACCTCGCATCAACAAACTTGACCAACCTATCCTCCTGAAGAAACAAGAATGCATCCACAAAGCCACCACCATTCTAACAAGAGAAAAATAGAGAAGCAAGAAGTGAGAAAGGGCCTTAGATAGAGGGAACCTTCAAGCATGGGTAACATGTCTTTCTAGTGCCATAACTAATGCTTGTAGCCCATGTTTCTTTATTATGTCTAAGGGGTGTGCTTTGAATTCTTACCAGTTTTTTTTTTGGCGTGAGAATCACACCATGCAAAGACTTATTTGATGTGGTCAAATTCCTGATATTTGGTCAAGAGCAGAATGATGGAAGACTATATGAAAAACATATAAGTATCCAAGATAATAGCTAGTAGAATCCCCTTGAGGTCACACCCTTTTCAATCCATTTGAACCTTTCGTTGGTTTGAAGAATACCAAGCCACCAATTCATTAATAAGTTTACTTAGAAAAAGGGACATTACAGTTCCAAGATCAAAGGAGACCATAGAGCTGAATGGATGACATGGACTCATTGCCTATTTTATCAAAAGAACCATATCTTAGTATCAACATTAAAAGTCAAAGGTAAAAACCAAACATTAGCAATCAACACTATTATAGTATTCTCCACCATCATGAGCACTTATTATATGATGAGTGAGATTTATCCAAATAAAATGTAATAGAGAAAGAAATAGTAAAAAATGTTAATGATGGTATAAAAAACAAGTAAAGATGAAGAATGTGTAAAAAAAAAAGATTAAAGGAACTGAGGATTTTAGAATGGTTAGCATTGGTGACCATCTCCCCCATGATTGAGTTGGAAGGAGGAGATCTGAAATAATGAGCAAGGTTGTCCATTAATAGAGGTAGTGTTAGTGCTTGCTATTTTAGATTCATGGAAATGTTTGGTTTGTTGGATGTTGACCAGTAATTTTTTGTTCGGGCTTTCAGGTTTATAGATCATCATGGCCTCTGAAGGAAAAGTTTCATGAATGATATAAGGTCCTTGCAAGAAAATTTGAAATTTAGTTCATTATGGCACATGTGTGAAATTCCAATAAAGAACCTTATCTCCCGATTGGTATTTGACTTTCCTAATCCTTAGGTCATGGTGTTGTTTGTTAAATGCCTTGTGCAATTCATTGGATGACAGGGCAGCTAATCAATTTTCATCTAGCAAGTTAAGGTTCATCAACTGTTCTTTCTATGCTAAACTAACGTCAAGGTTCAGGTCACATGCTATAGATAGTGTACAAAGCTTAGCTTGGGTGGGAAGTATGGGAATTTTTCCATACACTAACTCATAGGGGGGGTAGCCTATAGGGAGTTTCCATGTGGAGTGGTATGCCTAAAGAGCATCATTTAGTTTGGTGCTCTAGTATCGCCTATATTTGCTAATGGTCTATGTTAGTATTTTTTTGATCTCCCTATTGGTGACTTCAACTTGACCATTCTCTTGAGGATGATATGGTGTAGTCATCTTATGCTCAACTCATAAGCGTTGCATTAATTTTTGAAAAATCACACTTGTAAATTGTGTACCATTATCAAAAATAAGTGCATGAGGCATGCCAAACCTGTTTACAATTTGTTGTTAAACAAATTGTGCAATGATGGATGATGTGTAGTCTGTAATAGTGGCTGCTTCTACCCACTTTGTAAAATAGTTAATAGCAACAACAATGTAGGATTTTTAATTAGACATTGGTGTGATAGGCCCCATAAAATCAATACCCCATATGTCAAAGGGTTCTAAGGGTTGAATCCATTGTTGTGAACCCTCCATTCTAGTAGTTATTCCCCCATCATGTTGATAATGCTCACAAGATTGGATAAAATGATGAGCATCCTAGAACAATGTAGGCCAATAATATCTCGCAAGCAAGATTTTAATGGTTTTTCATCTCCTCGCATAATGACCCCCACAAGGGCCCTCATGAGCATCATGGAGAACTTGCAATTGATCCACATCAGGAACACACCATCAGACAAAGCCATTGGAGCATACCTTATAAAGGTGTCCATTGATTTCCATGAAATATTTGGCTTAGTAAAAAAACTATTGTTTCTTTTTAATGTCTAACCCTTGTGGTGTTTCTTGTGTAAGCATATAAGTGAGACGACTACTATACCAATTTCTATTAGTGGGTAAATGATAGTTTATCATACCTACAAAGAGAAGATCATCAGGGAAATAGTCAAAAATTGGATATTTTTCCTCTTTGTTATCCCATTGTAACCAAGATAAATGATCAACAACAGCATTCTCGGTGCCTTTACGATTGATCATCATAAGATTGAACTCCTATAAGATGATGAGCCATCATGTGATGCGAGGGCTCACCATTGTTTTATTCATTAGGAACCGAATTACACTATGATCCGTATGTACAAATATCTTATAGCCGAGTACATAGTGCCTAAATTTTTCTAGTGTAAACACCACAGACATTAACTCTTTTCTATTGTGGTGTAGTTGATTTGTACACCAGCAATACTTCAACTTGCATAGTAAATGTAGTAGGGGTGTTTTTGGTAATCTAACTAAGTAAGGATCCTAAAGCAAAATTGGACATATCAATTATTATATGAAATGGTTGGGACCAGTCAAGAGCTTGTATAATTGGTGTTTCTACAAGCCTTTGCTTCAAGGTTTGGAAGGCTAGCTCACATTCCTTGGTCCATTCAAAGGGTACGTCCTTCTTCGTTAATTCTACCAATAGTTTTGCAATCTTTGAAAAGTTCTCAATGAAGCATCTATAATAGCCAGTATATCCAAGGAATGAATGGATGTATTTTACAGTTTCAGGTTTCCGAGTGATTTCTTAGATGATCTTAATCTTTTCAGGATCTGCCTCTATCCTTGTTTGTGAAATCCTGTGTCCTAATACAATGCCTTCTTGGACCATTAAATGGAATTTTTGCTAATTGAGTCTAAAGTTGGTTTCAACACATCGTTTCATAAAGACCTCCACACCATTTCATATTTTCTACTGAAATATGCTTAGAACCAAACATTGAAATGTTGCCGAGGCATTGCACAAGCCAAATGACATCTACCTATATGAAAATGTTTCCCAAGGACTTGTTAATGTGGTCTTGGCTTGGTCTTTTGGTGCTATTTGAATTTGATTGTATCCACTGTAACCATCCAGAAAACTATAGTAGCAATGCACTGTAATGGTATCTAAGACATGGTTGACGAATGGCAATGGAAAGTGGTCTTTGAATGTTGCCATGTTTAGTAGCCTAAAATATATACACATCCTTCATTTACCTCCCTTTTTAGGCACAATGACTAATGGACTAACCCATTCACTATTAGCAATGGGATAGATGAACCCAACTTTTAGAAGTTATTCAATTTCTTCTTTAACCACTTGCTTAAGCTTTGAGTTCAATCGCCTTTGCTATCGTCATCGAGGTTTCATGGAGAGGTTAGTGTAAATTCTATGTTGGCATATCCTAGGATCTATTCTAGTTAATTCAGGATATGACCAAGTAAAGGCTTTTGATCATTTATTTACCATTTTCAGCAATCTTTCTTTTTGTTGGGGAGCGAGCTTAGCATTAATGATTACCAATTTTTCATTCTTGAGGAATGTATACTCCATACTCGTGGGTAATGATTTTAACTCAAGGGGCTCTTACTTAAACTTGTTAGGGATTTCCAATTTTGCCTAGTTCGTATTTTTGATGTCAAGACTTGGAAGTTGGCGATGGACTTACTCTAATGTGTCTATGCTATCGATGTAGGTGCAAGTCAAGCTCTTAGTTGGTTTCATGCATATATTTGAATTGCTCTCTTGGTTAGCTGTCAGCCACTAGGTGCCTTCCTATCTCGTGGCTGCTGCATATAGGAATTTTTGTATGTTAGTTAATTGTGCACACTGGTTGCATGTAGAAAATGTGACACATTATACAAACCAAGACATTTTCATGTAATTANAATTGTGCACACTGGTTGCATGTAGAAAATGTGACACATTATACAAACCAAGACATTTGCGTGTAATTACACCCTATGTCACTATATGCGATGCATGGAACTTTCTTCTTCTCGATCTTTCCAAACATATTTTTCTTTAATATTTCTAGGGAAAGATCACGTATTCCTAGGTGCGCATCAATTGTACTTAGCCATGCTCTTCCCATAATGATTGGGAAGTCCCCCTTATAGTTGTTAACTTGAATCACTAGGAAATTGGCTAGATACGACCACCCACAAATAGTGATGATAATGTCCTCTACTAGTCCTAATGGGATAGTGATGGATTGGTCAGCCAGATCTAAATGAATGTTACGTTTTTTTAGTGGAGGTAGGTTCTAGGCTTTATATATTTCTTAAGAGATTATGGTAACACTAGAACTTGAATCCAAAAGAGCTTTACAAGGCTCATTCCCAATAATTTGTAAATATATAAGAGGACTTCTAAGATCAAATAATTTCCTAAGAAGATGGACAGCTTTAATCCAATAAATGATGGCATGAGTCAACATGACCATGTGGATTGGGTGCAATTTTTGGTTTGAAGGGAGTTCTGAAGTCTCGAATGATGGTGAGGCATTTGGACAATTAGCCACTTATGGCTTTCAGGGCCTGATTGGTCTGTTGGTTCTAAAGAAAGTCTCTTCTTTGTGTGATTATCTGAACCAACAGTAGGTTGAGGATTGACAACCCTTGTAGCGTTACGTTGCGGCAATTAGGCAGGAAGCTCACCTTACATAGCTGGAGCAAGTGGTAATGGAGCTAAGGGTGAAAGAGGTGCAGTTGGATGAGAAGTATGGTATATTTTTGGAAAATCTCCCCTAGGAGAAGGAGTTCTATAGTACTCGTGGGTTTGGTAGTAAGGGCTGAGGAGTGATGTGACTAGTGAAGTCATGTGGAGAGATTGGCTACTACATGTAGTATCCATACGGGTTAGGTTGACAGTAAGGATATTGTTGACATGGTGCTGGCATTCTCCATGATTGTGGGTGTTGCAACTATTAATACTATTCATTTGGTTGTGGTGGAGCTCCACTTGGATAATATGTCAAGGGTTGGTGGAATTGCCTTGGGTTACCTTGAGGATAAGGTAACCTTCGGGGTGTTTGTTGTCTGTCTCATCGTGGGTTTAGTGTATACACCCCAGACTCTTATAGATGTGACACTATTGGGCAACATCCTTTAGGATGGTCATATTGGCATATCTCACATCCGTCATCATTATCTATGTCTGAATCCACAACCTCTACAATGCTGGCAACCTTTTCCTTACCTTTGTTACATGCATATTCTGCTTCTTTCTTGTTCCTCCTCTCTTAGTTACTACTTTATTCTCTAGACTCCTCTGCTATTTTTAAAATGGCTTTAAATTTATCATCTAGGAAGTTCCACATTTGATCTACCTTTGCTGATACTTCTAATGCAAATTTTTGAATGGGCAAAGTTCTCCTATTCACCATCTCTTTAGGTTGTGACTGTTCTTCATCCTAGCAAAATCTAACTTCCTTCTTTTGGAGGGAAGGATCTCTATTGTATTTCTCCACACTTTCTCTTTTCCTTAACTCACCTTCCTCCTTGCTAACTTGCTCCACCAATCTTTGTACTTGATGGGCTCTAAGCTTGAATAGCCTATCTTGGGCATAAGTTCCAAGAATTCTTCAAGTTTCATGCCTAAGCCCATCTACGAGATGGCGTAGTTGTTCCCTTTGCAAGTAACTATGGCTAGGGAAACAATGTAATAATGCATAATATCTAACCATGGCAGCATCCAAGGGTTCATGTCCTCCTTGTTTTCATCCTTGTATTTGCTTTAATAGGTTGGAAACTTGGGATTATGTTTGATACTTATCGTTGAATAATTCTAACATGGTACTCCATTGATGAATGGATTCCAGTTCTAAGGACTAGTACTAGCTTTCCGCTTCCTTGATCAATGTCCATGGAAACAACTTGAGTTTTTTCCACTCGTTTTCTATGTTTTGCAAGGCACATGCATCGTGAAATGCTTGTAGATGGTTTTGAGGATCAACATTGTATCCCCCTTCAAATCATGGGATGTTATTCATGTATAATCTCTTGATCCTACTATCTTTTTGGTGCCTTTTTGGGATTCTAATGGCCTTAATTATATCTAGCATACTTCAGGTAGCGAGTAGGGGTTCATTGTGATCATATTGTCTATGACATCTATGATGCCTATGCTATTTCCTACTCTCCCTCCTTTCATGATGTGTTTCTCTAGAGTTCCCTCATTCCCTTTCTTGACATTTTTATCTATTATTACTATTTTTCCTACCATTATCCTTAGGGTCTTTCCCTTTGCAAATGCATTCTGATCTTGAAAGAGAGGGGGAAGAAGATGATAAAGGTGAAGAGGAAGGAGAACTGGCACCATGACGGTGCTTGCTACCTTCTCTTTGATGGTCGTGGCCTCAATCGTGGTTACAATTAGAATGTCCATCTTTGCCATGTGTTCGTGTTCCTTTTTTAGATACTTTATGTTTGTCAGTACCAAAATCTAGGTTATGGATAGTTGAGTGAATATTTTGATACACAACCCATTGACCAAAGTCAACAGGAGGAACATTGTTTTATGGAAGACCTCCCAAGGCAAGTTCACCACCCTCATTTTCACTTAGAACATATGGAACATCCTAAGACCACTTCCCCTTCATGGATTTGTAATGCATCTCTTGTTGTAGGTCCCTTTGAAATTGTGCCTCCGTGGATCAATACTCTCTCAAGTTGTGTTCATGCACAACGTACTCTGCCTGCAAGTGCTGCATACCAATTCATGTGAGAGCACAAAAAAGCATGCTTGGGACTGAGCAATCGAGAGGTAACACTATGTTACCTTCTAAATCACGCCAACGTAGTTGTTCATCCTAGTGGATGATAAAGGTAAATTTTGATATGTACTCATCAGGATGAGCGTATACCACACGAAACTGTTGGGGCACTGGCAAATCATCATGTGTACTATGCCTCCGATTGTGCATTGTGTCAGACCTAGGCAGTGAAGCACTTTCATAAGAAGAAGGAGACATGATTGATTATTCAATATGCAATACTTTATTTTCTTCTCTTTTTTGAATAATTTTAAGATAACTAACCCTAAGGGTTCATTCCAATGATGGGAAGATTCCTAAGTTCTAATTAGCACATGAACAACATAGTCCTCGACAATGACACCAATGATGAACGACGAGGTACCCCTACAGTCAACCATATGAATATGAGTATTCACGCATGATCTAGTTGAACTCCAAGGACTAAGTGTTTATGTACCTTCATAGAATAAGGATGGGTTAGGCAATCATTGTCTTCCCAAGCTTACTTGTATAGCACAATTGTATGGTTAAGTAAACTTGAAGTATGTGATTTTTATGGTTTTTATGTTTTATGTTCCTGGTGCTTAAAATGGAGAAATGAAATAATTAAATAACTAATCTAATTTAACTAATCAACTAGGCTCTAACTAGTCCTAACACCAGCATTCGTTCCCACTCTCCGTACACATCCTGAACCAGTGTAACACTACTAGGATTACCAAACGCTAGTCGTTACTAGGTCACCAAGTGTTCTACATATGCTCGAAGTGGTCGTACTGAGTGTGGTTATTGTTGAAAATTAACAAATCAATAAAAATAACCAATTAACTAATGAAAGCATCAAATAACTATAAATAACATTAAATGCAATAAATAAGCTATTCTGAATGTTGCAAGGTTTATCACAAAGTTCGTCTTTATTTCCGAACACAAGGTATGCTCAAGTACACAATGCGCGAATAAGGATCCATTCACTTTATGACTCCTACTATAGACATTCAGAAATAATTCTAACTCTGGAAAGGGAAAACTGCAAGAGTTCGGGTAAGGGACTAAAAAAACTACTCCCAAAACCAAGTGCCCCGGTCTCTTATTTATAGGCAATGAGACAAGTTTCAATATCGGGTGTCCGATATCGCTTGTTGGGCTCTGATATCACGGACCCGATATCGCGACTCATCACTAAACCTACTTAATAAAATCTTGAGTTTTAGTTTCATGATTTGATCATGTCTACCTAACATTTTATAGTGTGTTAGGTGAACAATGTGTAGTAGAGACCATTTTTACATAAAGCCTTTTTGGATGGAAAATGTAGAGAATAATGCCACCATAGTGCTTAGGTGGTATAGAATTAGCTATAGTATGAAAAATGAAGAATCTTTCCTAAATCTTGGTTCTAATGGGTAGTATTCTTGAATTATGTGAATTGTTGTTATCCAAGGAAAGTTCATATTTTGATGGGATGGATCAATGTACCTCATCAATGCTAATGTTTACATCCTCTCTTACTTCTACTCCCACTATCATCCTATTTTTGTTATTATAACTATCCTTTATTATATTAGTTTTAGGAAAAATATTAAATGATTATTAATTTGTAAGGTAAAAATAATTACAATAGATTTTGAATTAAATAGTTCACAGAGGTAACTAACTGCTACAAGTGAAATTCACATTGTACTTATAATAATGAAAAAGGTAATTCACAAACATTATACTTGCGACATCTATGCCATCCATTTTAATTGGTTCTAACATGATCCAGTAGGTTTGAGACTTGGACTTATGGACTTTGGCAATTGAGAAATGTTTAAGAATAACATAGAGAATGAAGCTATTTAGAAAATCCCAAAATATGTAAAAGAGACGAGTTTTTATTATTTATGAGTTTATATAATATGTCATAAATGAATTAGTTTAACTAGAATAATGATATCAGTATGGTTTCTTTGGGAAGGTATTTTTATGATAATTTCTAGTACTGATATGGTTTCATATTTTGGCAGGAACTGAAAAACCTTTTTGATTGCGTATTTTACAGGTATTCCCGGAATGGGTTCTCATTTCCACTACATTAAGAGAACGCGTATCTTCAGCATATAGATTTAAAGGAACAAATAAACGCCTTTCTGAGTAGTAAAAAATGCCTATATTTTTTATATCCTTTGCTTTCATTTGTTCATCGGTTTTTACCATGATTTTCTAAAACCGCCTGCTCAGAAAGGTCAAATGTAGTGTAGGACAGACAACGTTGTAGTGCACGCCAGACAACGTCGTTGTTCTTTATGGCCATTTGATGCAAATTCCAAAGGCTATTGCTTGAGTAGTTGTTTGATGTGATTAGCAACAAGAAGGCTCCTTCACATCAAATGGCAAGCGTCTCACTTTAAAAACTTCTAGCGATGGGCAGTATAATGGGATTGCAGCAAATTCTCCAATCAAAAGAACCCATTGTGAGAGGATAAGGCCAATCACTTCATCACAATCCCACAATCCATATTACAATCCAATCGTATCTGAGCTAAGTTCTTTAATTAACAGTTTTCATTGTAATGAAGATTTCGAGTTTGTGTCGAATCATAAACTTTATTAAGTGTTTCTTGATTTATTATATGACTGGATATTTCCAGCCATCATGGAGAGTGAGGGTTATATCAATATATCATGTATATAGATATGTGATTTTGTTGAATTACACTGCTGCATTTGTTGTTTTTTTCTTTTTCTATTTCCTTTTATCTTTTTCTATTTCTTTTTATCTTTTTAGCAGCAAACGCTGAACTTTTTTTTATTGCATTAAAAGAATTTGCAATTTGGCCTTTTATCTTTTTAGCAGCAAACGCTGAACTTTTTTTTATTGCATTAAAAGAATTTGCAATTTGGCGTTTAAATAGTGTGAGTTCAGAAAGAGATCTGTGTTTGCAATTACAAGATTTTTTTATTACCGTTAACATGTTTTTTAGAAAACAGAAATATTCGTGCAGAAAGCAATCAGTGTGAATACTGTACATGCATCCATATCTGCTACTATAGATTGAGAAATCTGCCCTTAATGGCAAGATCTATGTTAAATTGCAAAGCAATATTGAAGCTAACTCAAAATGGGATTTGATCCAATGAATAGTGCTATATTTTTATTGATTTTTAAAGTTTTATATATTGTATAATGCTAATTCTTATGATAGCCAAAAAATAAAATTTCTATATTTGATTTTCCACTCTAACAGAGCTCTTACATAGAAAAAAAAATGGAAAATGCGGTTAGTAACATGAATGCATATAAGTGCTCTTTTCTGTAAATATTGAACATTTTAATCCGATTTTTACACCGATTTATTTCGATTCCCAATCCAATTTATAAAAAGGTTACCGCTTTGATCTGATTTTTCAAACTATGCCGACAGCTAACCCGTCAGTAAAATTTGGCCAGATTCGGAAATCTTCGGCACGTAATAACGCGACAAAAAACCAACAACTCAAACATCTTAGAACAATTAAAGGTAAACTGTGGATACGTGAATTTCCTGGATCCGATTTGATTTTCCCAATCCACATGTGAAAGAACGTTACATCAACGTCACTATGCATGTGTACCAAGGATCCCACCAAATTGAAATAATGTGACTTGCACCCGCAGCACGTCACCACTACCACCAATCACATTGTCACCACTACCACCAATCAGATTGGTATCTAGCACGAGCTGAGATTTAATCATCACTTTCATAATAATTTTGCTGCACATTGCGAGCAGAGTAGAGGAGCCGAAATTGTTGAAATTCTGTGAGATACCGTAACAAGGCCGCCTTATTTTGCAGAGGGAAGAAAAAGCGTCAAATGTACCAAGCACTTTGCATTGTCACCACTTTAAAGCGCAAGCAGCCAACGTGACTGCGCTGCAAAGGCACATCATGATATACACTGCTGCACCTGCACCGCCACGTTAGACTATTATCATCACCTGCATCTGCAGTGACTGCAATCCCCCTCTGTCCCTTGTTCCCAGCTCTCTTATTATAGAGCTGAGAAGGCTTCTTTCACTCATGAAGCTCCGATTTGCTGTTGTTGATCATCGTTTGTTTTCTAGAAGGCTTCCAAAATAGTTTTGGGTTTTACACTCTGACATGCTTTGTAGCCATGCTCTTTTGTCATGGGTTTCCGTGCCTTTTACATCCATCGTTGTCTCAGGTAATCAGTCGCTTTTTTTAATAATGGCTTTTATTCGATTTGCTGTGCTTTGCGTTTGTTAAGGGTCGTAAAAGGCTGTTATTTGCCAAGCCTGTGGGTCTGTCTGTTATTCCCTCCTGAAAATATTTGGTGCGTTGCTGAGCGTGTTCATGATATGAGGTTCTGAAATGGGTTGTAATTTGTTTCCTGGTGCAGGTTACGATTGGTTTCAGTTTCTCCTTGAAACGTTGAATATCTTTCATGGACGTCTGAAACAACGACGATTTTTAACTTTCGAGTGGTTGCAGTTGTTGGTAAATTCATGGTTATGTAAGTACTGATACTCCGAATGATTTCATTACCGTCAGGTTTGGGTAATGGCTTCCTTCCGATGGTAGCAGATTCGGGGGTGCAATGCTTTGCTGACCAGTAGGAGATTTCACTTCCAAACAAATTAAGACATACTTGCATACTTTGTAATCTGGAGAGAATGCTGAAATCTTACCCTAGTTTTGTACATTTTTGGGTTTTACATGATTATTTAAAATAGGTAATAAAGATGTGATTGTTTTAAAAAATTTTATGTTTGGAGGACTACTGAATAAAAGCGTTTAAAAAGAGAGCGTTGTACCTGAGTTAATTTTACTTTAAAGAAAGTAGCCTTCATTAGAATTGATAATAAAATCAGAAAAAAACAATGATAGAAGATAATACACAGAAATTGCAAATAAATATCCAGCTTGTGATTTTAAAAAACATTTCAGGTAGCTAACCATTTTTTTAAAAAACTAAGGTTACATACCACATTGACCACTAGTTGAGTTTAATTTTATAAACTAAAACCGACAAGGTTTGAGTTTAATTTTATAAACTAAAACCGACAAGGTTTGAACTGGAACGTGAGACTTCCTTCGTACTTTTAATTAACAAAGTAAAAAATAAATATTTTATTATAAACTAATTTATGATTGTATTTTTTAATTGTAAAAATAACCATTTAATAAAATAAGGTTCTCTAATATCGGTTTACCTTGATCATTGGTGGTGCAATATCCCGGGCCTTTGCTGTTAAGACAGATACTAAGCGTGTCAACATGTCCTTTTTTTATTTCAACATGTCCTTTTTTTATTGAAAAACAAAGAAACAGGAAGCCTGTACCTTTTCTGTCAAGACATTAACCCGTTAACATGTTTAATGTTTTTTTTAATCTTAAATAACAAAAAACATTGTCTTTGAAACTAAACTGATTAAACTGATTTTTCACTTTTGTTAGGTCTAAAACAAAGCTGTTTTAAAATTCCTTATTCAAAGCCTGTTAAATGTTCAGCATTTCAATGTGTTCATGTTTCTTTTATCTCAAAAAACAAAAAACATTTTTTCATAGGTTGCTTGAGACCTTGTTGGATCTAATACAAAGCAATTTAAGAATTCGAATTCTGTGTACAAAGCCTCTTTTTAGTGAAGACAGATATTAAGCATGTTGAAATGTTCCATTTCTCTTTTATCATTTAAATAAAGGACAAAAACATTTTTACTTTGGTGTCCAGGGACAAAGAAGTTTCAAAATTCCAACTCTTTTCACAACCTTGCTTTCTATTATCACTGATAAATTTAGGACATAAGATTTCCGGAATTCCTTTTGCTAACCCTTATGTTTTACCTTAAAAACGAAAACATTTTCATTTGAGTTGAAACTCAAATGACCTTTTACTTATAGAGACCCTTTGTTTTTATTTTGTAAAAAGAAAAAATAAACATTTTCTTTTAAACTAAACTGAATTCCTTAAACAGATTCTATTTGATATATATGAATCAAATATATGATAACATGTTTTCATGCTAAAATTCTTACTACTAAATTAATACCTTGTGTAAATTTTAATTTGTAACTTATTAATTGATATACTATAGAGTTTTCACATCAATTATAATTTTATTGGTTACTTTTGCTTCATAATAATTTAAAATTTCAAGAATTGGATTCCATATAAGAATCATTATTTGGAGTAATGGTAATGTAGTTATTTCTCAACTTGGAAGACTTGGGTTTGAGTTTATTTAACAAGGTTAGGCTTTCACTCATCTACCAACCCTTCTACAAGTTACCTAGTAGAATGATGAGCCTCTTTTCAAATTAGATTCCAAATAATATCTTTATTAAATTAAACAAATTACCCATAATACTATGGTAAAACTTCTAAAGCATGTGAGCATTATCTGTAACCATTACCTTATAATTTAAAGCTATGCTAGTTAGAAGTGGAGAAAAAAAGAGAGGATGGAAGCCATTTTAGCATAGCTA
Source organism: Gnetum montanum (assembly GCA_015680685.1). NCBI lineage: Eukaryota > Viridiplantae > Streptophyta > Gnetopsida > Gnetales > Gnetaceae > Gnetum > Gnetum montanum. The sequence continues at coordinate 203,501 of MNCI01024326.1, read as the reverse complement.
CAATGGAGTGGCCAAAGTGTAAGGTATGGTGGCATAGTTACAAGTAATTTTCTCACATATAGAAACCTTAAGGAGGGCAAACATTTAGCCAAGTTATCTATTGAGACAAGAATGGAAATATAACAAAGAAACTATTCACTTTGTAAATAGTAACTTTAGAAACCCATAAGAAGCAAACCTAAGGGGAAAAAATTCTGGATAGTTGAATAGTTGGAGATGTAGAGAATGAAAATGTAGATAAATGGAACTTGATATATTTCAAAGACCTAGATTCAGGGAAATAAAAGTACGAAAAGATAAATGCAATAATTTAAATGGGGAAAGATTTCTAGAGAATTTAACTAAAATATGAGAGTGAAAAAAGGCAAACACAACTTAAAAGACAAAGGTAAAATTGCCTTCTTCAAATTTAGTTATCAAGGGTTTTAAAAAAATAAGTTATAGATATTTGAATATTGTTGATTGTGTATGTGATAAGGTAATTACCATGTATTAAATTAGCCTGCATGATTGTTAAAGTAAATGTCACAACTTACTAATTATCACATTTTCTAAAAAACATTGAAATTGAAAATAAATTTAATTACATCTAGATTGAATGGATCCATCCAACAAATTAGGTCATATATAATACATTAATAGTAATAAAATCTAAGTTTAATAAATATACAAAATTTGAGTATAATGACCTAAAATAATGATAGGTAGTGTAAATAATTCATCTTTTA
>MNCI01024326.1:177910-202166 GCA_015680685.1 Gnetum montanum | reverse complement strand
TTTTAGAGGTTACTTAATGAAGAATTTTTAGGGATGAAGATTTTCTTTTTAAGAATTGAATGTGGAAAGGAAAAACTATATCTTTACCTTTAAAATAAATGAAGTTTTAATGAGGGTAAAGAATAGTAAATTAATTGGGATAGTATTTTCATAGAGGTTTGGATGTCTATGGGGTTAAAGGGATCAATGGTTGATAATTAAACCTATCTACAAAAATAAGGAACACATTCAATTTTATAGAAACTAAAGAAAAATTAAGCATGTTAATCACATAATTAGGCTATAAGAGGAACTAATGTAATAACATATAAGAGAAGAATCAAAAATGTTTTGGAATTGATTTGGTTTTATGCTAGAAAGATCAACTATGGAACTCATTTTCTTATTAAGAGAACTAATGAAGAAATTTAGATATAAAATAAAAAATTTGTATATGATTTTCATTGATTTGGAAAGTGCTTATAATAGAGTAACTTAAGAGATTATTTATTGAGCTTTAAAGATGAAAGATATCCTAATCAAATATATCAATGCTACTTGACATGTATGATGGAGCCACAACTAGAGTTTCATAGTCTATAAAGAAATTATTAACTTTCTTATGAGGTAGGCCTCCACTCAATATTTTCATTAATACCTTATTTATTTGTAATTATTATGGATGAGATATTTAAATAAATATATTTTTCAAATGATATTATATTAGTGAATCAATGTAAGAAATACTTTTCTATAAAATTAAAGAGTTACAGAAGAACCTTCAAATCATAAAGATCAAAGATTAGTAGAAATAAAATAAATTACATTGAGTATAACTTTAGTACAAATGAGAGTAATGAAGCTATGAAGATTAAAATTAACATAAAGTATGCAATTCAAATACTTGGAATCATTTGTATAAATCATCATTATCATCCAAAATTATCTTAATATCAATACTTGTATAATATTTTCTTCTATTAAGAGTTAAATAAGTATTAATATCTACATCTTGGATGTCTTTCTCTATGTAAGTAAACCAAGTATGTTTTGGTCTACCTCTTTATTGGTTTTCCCCAACATTAATAAAGCAATCTCTTCTTACAAGATCATTCTCTAATCTTCTTAACACATGACCAAACCATCAAAGATAACTTTCCATAATTTGTTTATCTATAGGAGGTACTCCCAAACTTCTCCTAATAAGAGAGTTGTTCATTTGATCTTTCTTAGTCATAACTAGCATTCATCATTGTGTACGCATTTCTACCATATTCATGAAATACTCTTGATAATTTTTTGATACTCCAACATTTCACACCATAGAGGATCATATGTTTTATAGCAATTTTGTAGAACTTACCTTTCAACTTAACAGGATTCTTCTATCACAAAGTACACCACTACCTTCCCACCATTTTCTCTATCATGCTTTAGTTTTCATATCATTCTGGCTAAGAGGCCAACTACCAAACATAAATCGTTAATGTTATGTAATATTCTATACATAATGCTCAAGAAAAGCTTATTGCCAAGGCTAAATAATATTATATCTATAACACTCCGAAAAAGCATGTAAGCAATGCTAAATCATATTCCATCTATAACACAATCATATTTGCTTCAAGCCTTTATGTTTGTCTTTGTATTCTAATACACAAGGAATGAAATTCAAAAAGGCAAGAGGTGTAAGGTGAACAAAGGTAAATCTACTTTGGTTTTCTCCACCACCAATATTCCTTGGCACCATTATGTTATTTTTTCTTATCTAATTTTTAGTTCTATATTTTGAGTTTTGTTCCTATAATAATCTTGTACTAAAAATAAATGACCTTATCTCCTTTATTTTTGGGTTTATTTTTGTAACCCGAGCAATATATAAGGTCCTCTAAGGAAGCATACTTGAAATATGAACTACCAATGTATAAGTTGCAATCCACATCTACAATCCTCCTCCGTTGTATTCATTATTTCTTTCTATGCTTCAATTTCAAAGTTGTGTTGCTACTAATGGTCTAAGAACTCTAGGGTCTTCCACCTTGAAGATTTCTCCAAGGTAATTTTGTGTCTTGCCAATTTTTGCATTATTCTTCATTTTCTCTTAAAAAGTTATTAGTATTGTGTGTGAGAGAGTGGGAATAACAATTGGTATTGGAGCTAAGATACACATCAAATAGTTTTTTCTTTGTCTAGGTATTTGTAGGGGGAATGATAACCAACTCTTTAACCAAAATAGAGATTGAAAAAATCAACAAATCTAACTATGAACTATGAAAGGTCAAGATGGAAGTTCTTTTGATTGAAAATGATTAGCACAATGCAACCTCAGGGAAGAAGCTAGAGAAGTTTTTTGATGAAGAATAGAAAAAATTTAACTTAAAAGCGATAAATATTATTCATTTATATCCATCATAATCTGTATTACTTAATGTTTCCAATGTTTCTTATATTAAGGATTTGTGGAGTAAGCTATAAGCTATATATCAAATAAAATCCTTAACAAATAAGTTATTTTTAAAGAATAAATTATATGAATAGAAAATGGTTGAAGGAACAACTATTGCAGAGCACTTGAATACCTTCAGTATACTAGTTCATCAATTGCAATCTATTGAGGTGAGGATGAATAAGAAAGATCGGTGCATCACATTTCTCAACATGCTTCTTGGTTCATGGGAGACATTTGTTATGGTTGTAAATAATACATCTACCAACTTTATTTTTGATAAAATTATTGATCAGTTGTTATTTGAGAAAGTAAGAACAAAAACTTATACTCAAAATGATGTATTATGTATAAAAAATGATGTAAAGCCAAAATTTGTTAAGAGGCCTCAATTTAAAAATAAGCCTCAAAAATTTGTAAAGAGGACACCTAAATTTCGAAATTGTTGTAAATTTAGTTATGTAAAGAAAGATTGGAAAGCCCTTTCAAAAAAGGACAAAGAGTGTAATATATCAAAAAGTGATAAAGCCCCTCCTACTAAAGAGGGAGATTTATATGTTGTGTCTTCTTTTGATAATGCTGATATATATTCATGGTATGTGGGCTCAGGTACATCTCAACACTACACTTCACATATTAATTATTTTAGTGACTATACATATTTTGATCTTGGAATGATAAGATTAGGTAATGATGGTTTGTGCAACGTTGTAGGTTATGGAAAAGTAAAGATTCAATTTAATGATGGAGTAGTTAAATCAATTTTTAATATACATCATGATCCAACACTTATACAATTTTTTTATCTGTAAGTGAATTGGATGATGTAGGCCTAACTATTATCTTTGGAGATGGAAAATGTTCAATAATGTATGGTTCATCTTCTTTGATTTCTAGAATTAAAATAAGCAAGTTGTTTAAATTAGAAGTCAAGAAATTAAAAAAAAATTAAGCACACTTGTAGTTATTGATTTAAATTTAAGTATTAATTTATGGCATAAAAATGAGACATCTTAGTAAAAAAGAACTTATGAAAATCTACAAGCAAGGTAAATTTAAGTTTTCAAAAGATTCCTTAAAAGTCTACCATCATTGCTTACATTGTAAGCAAAGGTATCATAGTTTCAGAAATGTAATGATAAATCTCTTCAAATATTAGAATTAATACATAGTGATGTATGTGAACTAGTTAAAGATATTAAAAGAAGTTCTCTTGAAGGTGCCATATATTATGTTTCTTTTATTGATGATTATTCTAAAAAGAGCTAAATCTATTTACTAAAAGATAAATTTAAAATATTTTGAAAATTTTAAAAATTCAAAGCTCTTTTTGAGAATTATTCAAGGAAAAAAATCAAAATTCTAAGAACTAACAATGGTTGTGAGTTTTTCTCAAATGAATTTAATGCTTTCTATAAAGAACAAGGCATTCAAAGGCAAAAGACCATTCCAGGGACTCTTGAAAAAAATGGAGTAGTCAAACACTTCAATTGAACATTGATGGAATGTGCCAAATGTATGCTCAGTGAATCTAATATTGACAAGAATTTTTGGGGTGAAGCTATAATGATGGTATGTTATCTTATCAAAAGGTCTTTATCAACACTTAATGAAAAAATTGCATAAAAGGTTTGGAGCGGTAGATCTATGAATTTAAATTATTGAAAGATTTTCTATTGTAAAGCCTATGTACATGTTCCAAAATTTGATAGGTCCATATTAGAATCTAAGTCTATCAAATGTATTTTTATTGGCTATGAACATAGTATTAAAGATTATAAGTTGTATAACCTAGAAACTAAAAGGTTTATTATAGTCGATATGTTATCTTTAGAGAAAAATGTGGATCTATGAAGGAGGAATCTTCAAATACTAAAACTCATTTAAATCATGTAACTCCTATATATGTACATATTGAAATTAATCATGAAATTTTTTAGGGTTATCCTCCCTTGGCTAGGGTGACAACATGGTACACAAGAAGGGAGAATATGAAGAGGAAGAAAATAGTTTCAGTGAAGATGAGCCATTAAGACATTCAATATGTATAAGAAGATTACCATCACATCTAGAGGAATACATATAGACATTGCATTGATGGGGATGTGTTAACACATTTAGCTATGTTGATAGGGATGCATTGACGAGGATGCATCAACAGGGCTACATCAATTCATCTAAGATGCATTGCTCATAAATGCATCACCTTATTTTCATTATGAGGATGTGTTGATAGGTCTATTTTGATAAGGATACATTGATGCAGGCTCGTTGATGTACCCCATTGCAAGATTCATCATACCACCATGAATGACTAAAAACTTATCCTTGAGTAAACAAAAGTAGGATTGAGCTTCTTACAAAATTGGGAAGGTATGGAATCACAGAAAGACAAACTAGAATAATTAATCCTAAGTGCCTAATTGTATGAAATTACAATAATTACAGAAATGAATGTTCATGAGAACAAAATTGAACACCCTTACAAAATTGTAAAAATGGAATCCTCTGATAGCCAAAGACGAAGAGAAGATTAAACAATGCTAGGAGGTGGATGCTCCTAGAATGCTAAAGGACCTTCTCCAACCTCTGGTGCATGTGGCAATGATGGTTGAGGTTGAAGTAGTGGTTGCTACTATCCTACTTTAGTTTCTACTTCCAGTGGAAGGAAAAAGATATTTAGTAATGCCTTCATCTTCTCTTCACTCCATGGATTATACATATCCCATGTAGTATCATCAATGTGGGCTAGTACAAGGATGTTTCATGGATAGGGAATTGTCAAGAACAGTTCCTTGACATTGCCATGGATTGCAAAAACTAGATGCATTGAGATGGAAAACATATTTTTTTAAATAAAATGACTAAGGGATAAGAAACTTAACCATTCCAACCAAGGAGTATGCAAGTGGATCCTTCCCATAGTAGGTTCATGCCTTGACTATCCTTGCATGTGCTCAAACCAAGGATTCCATGGGCACTAAGGATGATTAATGTGTGTGGGTTGTTGAAAATTGAATCACCAAAGAAACCATAAAGAATGAAGACTACCTCAAAATGAAACAATTAATACAATCATGAGAAGAGGCAGTGAGGTGGTACATGGAAAGAATAGGTGGATGAGAGAGGGAGAGAGAGAGAGTATGGAATGGAGTTCTGCATTGTGATCACATGAAGTCCCTTGTGAAGGATGTGATTAACATGACCTGAGAGTTTCCTCCCTTAGTCTGAATCAAGACCATCAACTTCCAATGACTTCACATTGGCACATTAGACCATTCCACCCTCCAAGGTACACAAATATGCCCACAAACCACTCACCATTTCAAAGAAAGATGAAAAGAGAAGTAGGAAGTGAAAAGGACCTTAGTTAAAGGGGTGTCTTCAGGCATGGGTAACATGTCTTTCTAGCCCCATAACCAATGCTTGTAGCCTACTAATGTGTATAAGATATTTGCTTTGAATTCCAATTGTTGGTTTTTTTTTGTATTTTGTTTCCCAATGGAAAGCACACCATGCAAAGACATTGCTTCTTGTTTATTGATCAATGTAGGAATGGTGAGGAATCCATGGAAATATTCATGCAACCCTAGATGCTAGGTAGGTACAAAAATGACAAATCCCTTTGAACCTACACCCTTGTTCATCCACTTAATTGATTCCAACTTTGGAAAGTACCAATGTCACAAATTCATTGTAATTTTTTATTAAGAAGGGACCTCATATTCTTAAATTGAGGAAAAACCATAGATTTATGTGGAATGGTGAATGATGTGAACTCACTGCTTGATATCATGAAAAGAATCAATGTTCCATTAATTAATGTCAAAATTCTAAGATGAGATCTAGTCATTTGATATTAAGTAAACAATACAAGTTATAAACCACCATCAATCAGTAGTTGTAGTTCGTACCAAAGTCCTAATGGAAATAAAGAATAAAGAAGAACATAAGAAAAGTTCAAATAAAGAAAAATATAGAAAAAACCATAAAATACCCAATAAAATAGAAAATATATTAAAAATGATGTAAAAAAATGAAAATGCACTTATTAGTTCTTCATTTAGGATGAAGCATCTCCCTCACAACTAAGCTCATGGATGAGACAAGAGCTAATAAGTAGGTTGAATTATTCCATGAATTTTTTGAATAATTTTGTATTCTCATGTTCGAGCCACTAGGTGTCTTTTGGTTTAGTGGCCACTATGTAGACTTAGTTTTGCACACACCCTTATTCCTTTAGTTTGTTGTGGGTTGGTATAGGGATCGTATTAACACTTTGAAGTGTCGGGCCACAACTACACCCTATATCATTATTAGCAATGCATAAAATTTTCTATCTCTTCACAATCATAGGCTCATATTTTATGTTTTGTGTTGGATTCGTGATGGTTGTTGGCTTTTGCATATGATTCGGAGACATTATTTTTGTAAGGAAGGTGTTGCACTAGATTGGCCTTGTGCTAGTTCTAATGAGCCAAAAGGTCTATGAGTTTTGTGCATATGTGAGGAAACTGTCCTAAAGAAAGGAAGGTGATGAATGAAAAAGTTACAACCTAATTAGAAACCATAGAGGAGAACATAATGCAAAAAGGATCAAGTGATCAAAATAAGAAGAGGAAAAAGACCACATAAACAAGTAGGAACATTTATTTGCAAAAAGAAAAAATAGCTATAGTAGAAGGGGTTATAGACTCAACCATAGAAGAGGATGATGGATGTGACATCTGCTAATATGAACATCCAAAGGGCTATTGCCCAATTATGTATGGTTGGGCATAGGGATTACTTGCCACTCATCATTGGCATTGTTACCAAGGATGGAACTAGTGTGGCATCTAGATTGTTAGGCATTAATCGTAGGTTGCTATCTTCCAACTTAGACTAGTGGTAGCTTGGTTATGTATGGTTTAGTTCAAAGTGAGGCAAATGATTTGTATAGATTTTATAATTTATTTTAATTATCCTAAGTGGGAAATAAAGTAATTAATTGTATACTAATTTAAATAACTATTTAATGCCCTAGGATATTTCCTAATATAAGCATCCAAGTCCCCCTTCCATACACATCCTAAGCTTGTTATGATGCTACTAGGTTATCAAGTGTTAGGCTAGTAGGTAAAATAAGTGATAATACTACTGGGATTATTCAATGTTAATGGTATGTTCGAGATGATTGTACTTATGTGTATTTAATTGACTATCCTAGGGGTGATGACTATCCATTCCCAGGTTTCTGTACACATCTTGAACTCACGTATCCACAATTAGGATTACCAAGCATTATGCTACTAGGCGAACCAAGCAATAATGTTGTTGGCATTACCATGCGAATATGTGTTTATGCTCGAAATTGGTTGCACTCATTTTGTAAATTTATTAACGTGCATGGAGATGTAAATATTAACTAAGTACATGAAAAGTAAATTGCATGAAAGTAAATCTATTCTATTCTTAAGTGCTGCAAGGAGCTCCAAGAATCTCCTCTTTATTGTTGGCACATCAAAGCATTTAGGTAATTAATGTTCAAATAAGGATCCATACAATCCTTAAAGTCCTATTGTAGGAACTTAGAAAATATTCTAACTCTTGTAGAAATAAACTATAAGAATTTGGCTACACTATTGACTCTACAATATCAAATATGTAGCACGTGCTCACATATTTATAGGTAAATATAAGCATTATGTCGATGGAGATGTGTTAACACATTTTGCTATGTCAATGGGGATGTGTCAACGAGGATGCGTTGCTTATAAATACATCACCTTATTTCCATCCACACATATTTGATGACACATCTAAGATGCGTTGATAGGGATCTATCAATGCATGCTCGTCAATGTAGCCCATCACAAGATTCATCAAATGGCCTACAATTTTAGGTTTAACTACTTATATACTTTGCTACTTCTATTCACAGATTATGACATGAACTTTTGCAATGCTTGTGCATTGTATAGTTGAATAAAGGACATTCTTGTTGCTCATTAGATATCTTCCTTCATCTACTTTATTTGGGCTTTTTATTAATGAACTTGAAGAGTGGATGCATAAAATACTAATTTAATTTGCAATTACAATTAGAAGTTTTGNGATGCATAAAATACTAATTTAATTTGCAATTACAATTAGAAGTTTTGTTGTCACACTCTTTACATTGATGATATTGTCTTAGTCTTAAATTCAATGGAAGGATTGCAACAAATACTTAATTTTATTATCACTTTTCTAAATGAAGTTAATGTCAAAATACTAGAATCATTCTTTGCAGCATATGAAATAAGATGTATAATTTTAGTATCGGAAATATTGGGATCACAAACAACTCTATCAGGTCATTATTCAACCAACTATATCTTATGGATGTGTTGTTTGGGATTCTTCCTTATCAAATAAATATTGGAAACACAAGGTTTGGGGTCCCACCTTATTAAATAAATATTAGAAACAAATAGAAGAAACATGGATGATGCCCTAATGTTATAACTTACACTAAGAAGGAATGATTTGTTAGTTGATTTTTTACCTATAGTCAGTGAGACCCCTTGGATGTCTTAAACTAATTTCATAATTTCGTTTATAGAATTTATACAAATTTTTTTAACTCATTATTTACTAGAATTAAGCAAGTGACTTGGAGTTACTAAGCTAACAATGCTAAGCCTAATAAGTAAAATATACATTCTTTATCTTCTAAGGACACAAATGGGTAAAATAAACAGTACTTAAAAAACTATGGGAAAATGTACAAAAGCCAAAAAAAAAAGGAAAAGAAAAGAAAAAATCTAGTTGAATAGTACAAGAAAAGCCTAAAGGCAAATTATTTATTTGTTGCTATTCCTTACACTAAGCTTAATAAGTAAAATATACATTCTTTATCTTTATTTTAAGGACACAAATGGGTAAAATAAACAGTACTTTAAAAACTATGAGGAAATGTATAAAAGCCAAAAGAAAAGAAAAAATCTATTTGACTACTACAAGAGAAGCCTCAAGGTAAATTATTTATTTAATACTATTCCTTACCATTTGTCATGTACAATTAGCAAAGTACGAATGAGATCTTGTCATCTGAGACAAGTAAGTAACTCAAAATCTCTTGTGAAAAATGAATATGTTAATTGGGTAGTATAAATAACATTGAAGATGATTACCACATTTTCATGCAGTATTGATACATTTAAGCACACTGAACAAAGACGGAATATTATAATTGCAAATTTGATTGATTTGTTTCTTCTTAGTAATTTTCTTAATATTGTTATCAAAATTCATAGCATGCTTATTCCTTCGATCAAATAGATAAAAAAAAATAACAATAAAATTTCAGTTTCGGTTTTAAAAAGAAGAATCAATCTTCAGTCAATTATATATGAATGTGGAAAAGCCTTGTGTATGAATATTAAACATTTGTTATTTTTTATTGGGAAAGTGATTCCATTGGGTCACGTGGAAGAATAACCGCCATTTTTATACGGCATGTCATAAAACTTGATGTGTCACATGAAGATACAGGCACTTAACTCACCGAGCAATTTTTTTTTGAGTCATTGTTCATATTTTTCTTCCCATAACTGTAAACCTTTGCTTTTCAAAGATATTCCAGTGTTGCTACTGCAGGAACAGTGCTTTGCAACAGGACCATAACTGCTAGTGTTTGATAAAGAACCTTCACAGTTACAACACGAATCATTTTTACTATTTGTTAAAAGGTAATCCCAGGTGATTTGAAGTAAAACATGATTATATTAATTCCAGGTGATTTGAACTCATGAAATGCATAATTTGCAAAACATCGTCTAAGAAATTCTCTTCCATGAAAGAAATCATTCAAGAAATTATCTAAAATCAAAGACTCCTAAATAATAGGATTCATCGTTGTGAAATTGAAACATTCATCGTCGAACATCCTTCATTTTGTTAAAACAGGTAACTTATAATTCTGGAAAGCTAAGACTTCCAACAGATTTACTGCCACCAAATAAGCCAATGTAATTTATAATTGGAGTTATGTACATTGGCGATGATCACCCAACCTCTGTTAGAATCTGCCAATTCTGCCACCACCTGCAACCCAAACACACAAGATGTTGCATTGTTGGTGACGACCCTGCGGTGGGTGCCTCGGACCACTGCAATGGCCAGACACTGTAAGGATCAGTGGCACTATCGTCCATTAAGGTGTTGACTGTGGTTTCTTCATCATTAGAGCTCTGACTGTGGTTTCTTCATCATTAGAGCTCTCACTCGTGATGGAGAGTTAAGAAGTAAACAATTTTTTACAGCAACCACCACCACCGTACCCGTTTTTAGGCATTGAAGTTGCAGTTTTTTTTTAACACATTTTTTAGGCATTGATTATATTGCATCTTATATATAATCGTTATTGCTCCTTTTCTTATTATTATTATTTCTTGGACCTCATGGACTTGAGCATCATTATCATTATTATTTTTACTTCTTTATTTATTATTATTATTTTCTCTCATGACTGCAATTTGTTATTTGAGGATGTATAAATTTTTAATGTAATTTATTCACCTAGGATGTATTATTATTTGACCTCTTGGCCAGGTAGAAGAATCTTGATGTTCTTTAACAATCTTGGTTGTATAAAATGATGCTTATGTCCCTTGGTCTTATGGGATCATTGGAAAGAAAAGTTCTTTTTTTTTGGATTTTTAGATCATTGTGCTTGATTATGACAAGTCAACATTGTTTATATAGTGTGATATTAAGCTTTGCCATCTTTCCCTTATATTTATGATACCATGTTGTTTAGTATCTTAGCTGCAATATTTATGTATATACATGCATGTTGATATTTATATTTTTTTTACATTGTCTTTAAATGCAATCATGACCTCCAAATAAATTATTGTCAATTTTAAAAATAGAGAAAAGCTTGATGGTGACATTTATGACATTTGGCATTGAAAGATCCAATATAGCAAGAGGTGGTAGCGAACCTCTTTCATCTTATGGAGGAACTTGTAGAGGGTACAAACCCTCAAGATGGCAAAGAGATCAAGGCATATGAAAGTTGACTAAAAAGGGATCATGCTAGTCACATCACATTGCTAAGCAACATGCAAAATGACATCAGTTGTGAATTTGAAGAATATCCAACTGCACATGCCATGTGTGAAACTCTTAAAGCAAGTTTTGATTTTATCTCTGCCATGATACTAAAGAGTCTAACTATCAAGTTTAATAGTTATCAAAATCATCCTAATTAAACTATGAAATAGCACCTTAGGATGATGTCAAAGATGACTCAAGAGTTGAAAGCTACTAGAAATAGTTTCATGGATGACCAACAAGTATAAGTAGTTATCTGCTCACTTCCAAACTCTTGGAAACATATGTGGGTAAACATGATGCCCAATGAGAATGTCAAAACATTTGGGATATTGCACACCATTTGAAACTTGAGGAGCACTTAATAGCTACTAAAACCTATAATGTGTATGTTGCTGAATCCAACACCCATGAATCTAATAGAAATTGGAGGAAAAGGGATTGTGGTAGGTCCTCTCAACACGAACCTTCATCAAATAAGGCTAAGGAGGATAAAAGAAAGAGAGGAAAACTGGAAGGTAAGAAGGACAAATCTAAGATGACTTGTTATAATTGCAATAAGCAAGGACACTTTTCTTGTGAGTGCACTGAGCCTAAGAAGGACCAAATAAAAAAAAGAGAGGGGAAGAAAATTGCCAAGAAGCTGAACGATGAATGAATCATGAAAAATTGCTTCAAACATGCAAAAGGAGAAGCCTAATGGCCAAAGAAACCTTGGAGTGAGGTGTTAGATCCCCAAACACATAGCCAAGTGGCCAACACTTCAAAGTACAAAGTGTAAAGCCTTTATCGATCAATCACCATGTTAATGCCATATCATAGCCATGGATTCACATATGATACTCATTGTTAATCCTTATGATCATTTCCCAATAGCCAATGATAGCCCTTACCATAACTTTATCCCATCATCATCATAAGCACTCTTTGGGTTGGTTCAACATTATTGGATCAAGTGTGAAGAGGGAATGTTGGTGATGGACTTGCAGTGACATTTTGTATTATTTGTCAATATATCTCAAAGTAATCCTCCAAACATCCACAAAGAGAGACCAATGAAACACCATCAAAAATTCATGTTGCAAATCCCACTTTTCAACTTGAGGTGAAACTTTATTGTAAATGTGAGATATGTGCCCATGAGCTACAATCTTGCATACTTTAGCTTTTGGGGTTAAAAAGTACCTCAAAAGTTATTATTGCCTTACTTCCAAAGTAGAAAAAGTTATCTCATGTCTATATTTGAGATTGGAAAGGCTGAAAACACTTTGAGAATGGGTAAAAATGGAATTTCCATGGGTTTTTGTAGGGGTATAGCCCCAACTACATTGGAGATATCAATCTCGACTAGTGCTACAATAGACATGGTAATACAGTAGACAGGAAGTTCTATTCCACTCCAAAAGATGATAGTGGCTAGTGTAGTTACCTCCAAGACCCAACAGAAGTGCAATGTTGGAATTTTCATTTTTCCAATAGTGGCTAGCGTAGTCATCCCAAGTCTTCAATGGCCAATGCAGATAACATTTTCCACCAAGCACAACATTTTCCAATGAGCTACACCACTTCCACAGTTTCCAACTCTCTCCATATTTTTCACCAATTTTTGGGATTCCCAACAACCTCAGTGCAGTCCACCAAAGCCAATGTAGTCACAAAAATTTGTTTACTATTTATAGTAAATGGATGGGTTTTGTGGTTTTAGTATATTCTAAACATACTATAAATAACAACTACACTAAGAATAGATGATTGTTTTTCATTGGAAATTGATACCAAATTTCCAGTAATCATGATAGTGATGTACAAACTCAAAAATAGCCAAATCTACCCTGTAAAAATCCAAGGTAGACACTTTATTCCATTTTGAACCTTCACATAAGCAATAGCATTTTTGGCACTTTCACAACCACCAAATCCCATTGCAACTTTGTAGCACTTTTTTGCCAATAATATTGGTACTACGCTAGGCATAGAGACTTCCATGTATTGCCATTGTGTTGAAAGTGAAGCACCATTTTTGTAACCATGTTGCTAATATTGGTGGAAACCAATGAGGAGTTGGAAAGAATCTAGATCATGGATTTGATGTGGAATACAACTTGCCTTCTCCAATAGACTTCAAGCTCCTACGAGCAACTTCTTATGCTTTGGCACAAAATATGTACTTCATGAACCTTATTTTGTATTTTTCATTTAAATAAATTTATAGTTCATGTTGTGAAAATTTTAGTTTACATTCTCATTTCTATGCCTATTTTCATTCCAAGTTTCCAAATTCAACTTCATTTCTATTTGCATTTATTTTTTCATTCTTGTTTTTTGTTTTCTATTTCATCTATGTTTACATTTTCATTATCATTTCTATTTATAGTTTCATAAGTCCTTGGATGATTAGCTAGAATATCTAGGGCACCTTGAATCCCATTTCTGGAGGCCCTTGGGATTTCAGGTTAAAACTATTTAGGTGCTTGAATTTTTGGTTTTTGTTCTAGTAATTGAAATTTCCAACTCCAACATGGAATAACTACATCATATTATAATGGAACCCATAATAAGATAAGAGAGACTCTTAAAGTCTATACCTAAGAGAGATTATCTAAAATGAAAGCCAATCAAATTCAAAGGCTCATTAATCAAGTGGAAAGTGAAGAATGAAAACTCTAACAAAAAGGCTATACAAAGAAGTACAACAAGGACACCTCTATCTAGAAAAAGAAGATTCATGTTTATGAACTTGATGAAGGAGCATCATTGAAGGGGGTAGTATAAGGAAAGATCTTGATAATCTATAAATCTATTACTAAAATTTTAGCTAAGGTTGATAATATGTGGAACTCCATAGATGAAAAATTCCATAGAGCACTTAAGATCATGGAGGAGAAAGTAGAGCAAAGAAGAGCTAAGAAAAAACATAAAAGAAAGAGAAAATATGCAAGGAATGACTATTACCAACACAAAGGAAAAGTAACTATAGGTAATGAGTAGCAAAATTTAAATCTAATGATAATGGTTGTGACATTTGTTAATATGAACATCCAAAGGACTATTGTCTAGTTATATCAAATCTTCAGAAGTGTAAGGCTTATATCTTACATTCAAAGTTCATCAAAAGATAGATATCCAAAAGGTTGCCTTATCCTCAAGGAAACTATATGTAGTCCTGTCACTAACAACAATATTACCCAAGTCGAGATTGAAATCAACCTTAAGAATATTACTAGCATTGGTAGAACTCTCAATCATGGGAAATGTCACTACCAAAGTAGCAATATTTCTATAATAAATCTAAACTATATGGGTAATACGTCCAACAACCTATATCTTCTAGTGGCTCTACCACATATACTCACCATTATTATCCTCCAAAGTATTATAGGCCTATTGATCCACATGTTGAGTCTCCTTCCACGTATGTTCTTCATACTCTATAATACTCTCAACCTCACATTTCAAATCCTTTGTCATCTACTATGTCAATGAAAGAAGAAATTCCTCTATAATCTTAACAATGAAATGTCACAAAGTAGTAAATTTTGAAGTGAATGAAAACTTAAAACTATCCAAGCACAGGTGTCAGAGAAGCCTATTTTTTTAGACTAGCTAGTCCACCTAAATCCTCATAGGCATCCATGCTTACAAAGTACACATAAAAAACCTTCTAGATAACATATGATTTACCATAAATTCAAAGTACTTCAAATGTCCAAGTTATCATGCTCACTCATGCTATTATGGATTGGATAAAGGCAAGACATGTTTCCAAGAAAATAATTGATTTAGGAAGTCCCTTTATTTACTTGTAGATTACAAGGAATACATTGTTTAAGGCTTTAATAGATTCAATTTTTAAAGTTAATCTATTCTCATAAGAGATGTATAAAGCATAAAACCTACCATCACTGAAAAAATGCAACATCATGTTAGATCTTTGATGAGTTGTTTGGTTGCCATGTTGATGACATGCTGTCGACATGACCCCATCGATGAGATTCCATTGACATGATCCCATCCACATAAGGTTTGACCCGTTGATGTGTAACCATCAACATGGCTCCCTATTTTACTTATAAATATGTGCTCACCCACTACATTTATGGAAATAAGTCTCATAGTTTCAGTGAATCTCTTGCAATTTTGTCATTCAAAAGTTAGAATATTTTTCTAAGTGCCCATAGTAGGAGTCAAAAAGTGTATGAATCTTTATTCGAACACTATTGTACCTAAGCATAACAGTGTGTGTGGAAATAAATATGAGCTTTTTGATAAGCCTTGCAGAAATTTGAAATAGATTAATTATTTCCTTTATGTATTTAATATTTTAATAAATTTCATTTAATTTTTTAAGTAATTAAGATAAAATAATCTAAATTAAATAATGATTAATTAAGCACATAAGTACAACTAGTTCAAGCATATGTTTAGTGCTTCGTAATTCTAGTAACGCTTAATGTTTGGTAACCTAGTAGCATTAAATGTGCTCAAGATGTGTACGACAAGTGGGAATAGATTCTTATGTAAGGATTAGTTAAATATTATCTAGTTAGATTAAATTAGCACTTAAATATCTCTCATTTTTTATTCTTTGTTCTTAGGTGACTTAAAACATAAAATGAAAAAAATGATAAAAATCATATGCCTCAGTTGCACTTAACAATAACTTTGCACTTCATATGTGTAATTGAGAAGACAACGATTACAATGGTTAGTTTCTCTTCCTAGAGACTAGTGTATTTAGAAGGCTATAAGTCCATGGAATTTGATTAGATCACAAGTGAATGCTTAGTGGTTCATATGATTAGATGTAGGGACTACTTGTTGCTCATCATTGGTGTAGTTGTCAAGGACTTGTAGTTTGATACATGCACTATTTAGGACTTAGTGAATATTATTTGAAATTGTTAGGACAAATCCTAAAGTTGCAATCTTTCAAAAAACAAAAATAATAATTATAATTAAAGCACAATAAATTTTTATTTTAATCCAAAATGTCTTCTTCTCACAGGCATGATGAATGAAAATTGCCAATGCCCCAAGAATTCAAAGTGGTTTATACTCATCTAGATGAGTTTGTCTCTGATTTCACCTTCACCATGTATTAGGATAAATAGATACAGTGGAGAGATATGAAGGGTAACATTGTGTTGCCTCCTAACCAATCTGTTCTTCGGATGCTACTCCAAACTATTAAGAGATTGGGCATCCATGATCTCCATGATGAATATGTTGTGCAGGACCATGACTATCAAGACTACTATCCCACAGAAACACAACACAAATGAGATTGGCACTAGAAGAAGGGCCATAAAGCTACGAAGGGGAAACAAATTACTAATCATTGTTCTTGTTGAATCAAAATGACAAGGAGGATCCTCCCTCTATGGATTCTCAACATGAAGATTCTCTATCCCTTGACTTTAGTGAAGGAGGCTTGAACCTAAACTTATGATCTACTACCAACAATCCAAGTTCAGGTAGAAGTGGAAGTCTAGGCAGGCTTTGGTAAGCATCGTGATGATGATAAACCTAATGATTATGGCCATGACAAGTGGAGAGAAGGTGATAGATACCATGGTGGTGATAATCCTACTTTCTTTTCATCCTCTTCGTATGCATCTTCTTCTTCCTTTTCTGAATTTGATCAAAACCATAGGAAATGAAGCCATGATGAAGGTGAATGGTAGGATAATGATTGTAGGCCTCACCATGAACAAAGGAGTAGTAGAATACATCATAGATGTCATTGAAATCATGAAGATGATAAGTCTTTTCTTACAACTTGAAGCATGTTGAACATCATAGAGACAATTAGAATTCCAACTACGCATGTGAAAGATAGCAGAATCAAGAAGTTGGATATGAACAATATCCCAAGATTTGAGGGGGATATAACTTATATTCGTAGACCCATATCCAAGCCTTTTACAACACCTATGCCTTGTAGAATATAGAGAATGACTAAAAAAACTTAATTTGTTTCTCAAAACACTCACAAAAGAAGCAAAAAGTTGGTACCACTCTTTGGAGCTGGAAACAATTCATCGATGGAGTACAATGCTCGAGCTATTTAATGAAAAGTATAAAACATACTCTAGAGTGTCCAATTTGAAAAAGAAAATTCAAGCTTAGTATCAAGGAATACATGAACCCTTGGACATAGCCATGGATAGGTATTACTCTATTTTTCATAATGTCCTATCCATGGTTATTCTCAATGGGAGCAGCTTTGCCATATCATAGATGGGATCTAATTAGAAACAATGAGAATTCTTGGGGTTTATGCTCAAGGGAGATTATCAAGACTAAGGAACCATCATATTCAAAGGCTAATCAAGTAGGTTACAAAAGAAAAAGATGAATTGAGAAAATGAGAAAGTGCTAAATAATATAATTGGAATCCTTTCATTAAAAAAAGGAGGTCCAATTCTTTGACAGTGAGGGGGAGGCATCACTTGATGAAATGGGGTAGTAAAAGATCTTATTGATTTTAAAAATATGTTTCTAGAATTTTGGTCAATATGGAGAAGATGTGGGAATATTTAGATAAAAAATTTGAAATTGCTTTAAAAATTGTAGAGGAATCCAAAGAGCAAGGTAGTGATTGCAATCGTAGTAAAAGAAAGGAATCTGAACATGCCTACCAAAGGTGTAAGGGCAACGTTTCTATAGTAGAAGAGGTTGTGGAGTCAAAATTAGATGATGATGGTGGGTGTGACATTTGCCAATATGAACATCCTAAGGGATGTTACCCTATTGTGTCATACATGTAGAAATTGGGGGTGTATGCTTTGAATCCTAAACTAGCAATAAGGCAAGCACCTTGAAGATTGTCTTATCCTCAAGGAAATATAAGGTAGTTCCACTAACAACAACAAACATATTATCCAAGTAGAGCTCCATCCTAATGGTAGAAGTAGTATTAGCAGTGGTAGCATCCATAGTTGTGGGGGATGCCATTGTCAAGGTAGTAGTACCCTTATAGGCAACTAGATCTATATGGATACTATGTTTAGCAGCTCATGTATCCACATGACTCTTCCAATTATGCATCTTTTTAGCATCACTACTACCCTCTAAAGTATTAAATAACTCATTCTCCATCTCCTAGAGGGGAGTTCCCATATCTTTATCATCCTCATCATCCTTTAACACATGTTCCTCCTTCCTTTATCCAATTACCACCTACTCCATCCATGCTGGATGCAATTCTTATGTAGCCATAGCAATGTAATGCAACTAGGGATATTAACCTACAATCCATTCCTCCACCAAGTGGTTTAGACCCTAGACCTAGAAAAACATCATTCTATTAAACCAATAGTCCTACAAATCCCTCACTAACTTATGTGGTTAATTTCCCTTTGTCTCCTTCATCCTCTACATCTATTCCTTTTGATAACCCTTCAAACGAAACACCTCCTAAGATCTACATAGTCATGTTAATCAATGTTATATCTAATTGGATCAAGGATGGAAACCTTCCTAGGAAAAGAGTTGATCCTAGAAGTTTTCTCATCTACTTGTAGATTGTTGGAAATGAGCCAGGAAGGGCTCTTCTTGATTTAGGTTCTTATGTTAATATGATTTCTCACAAAATGTACAAAGCATGGAACCTACCTCCTCTTAAGAAGCGAAACATTAATTTAGAATTAGTAGATTAGTCCATCACTATTCCCTTGGGACTAGTGGAGGACATTGTAACCATTGTTTCTAGGTGTTCATATCCTGCCAATTTATTGGTGATCAAGTTTGATAACTATAGGGGGAACTTCCCAATCATTATGAAAAGGACTTGGTTTAGAATTATTGATGCACGAATGGACATAAGAGATCTTTCTCTAGAAATTTTCAAGAAAAATGCTTTTCAAAAGATTAAGAGAAAGAGAGTTTCATGCATCACATACAGTGATATAGGGTGCAATTATGTGCAGAATTTATGATCTATCAAAAGCAAAATAATCAAAGCATGTAGATAATGTGCATATGAATTTGAAACCCAAAAGTGCCTGTACACAATAGCAACAAAACAAGAGGGCATCTAGTGAGTGATAGCTGATTATGATAGCGGCACACTTTGCATGGAACCAACTCAAAGTATAACTTGTGCCTATGTTGAAGGTATGGATGAATTGGAGTATTTTCATTACCA
Source organism: Gnetum montanum (assembly GCA_015680685.1). NCBI lineage: Eukaryota > Viridiplantae > Streptophyta > Gnetopsida > Gnetales > Gnetaceae > Gnetum > Gnetum montanum. The sequence goes on along the minus strand of MNCI01024326.1, from coordinate 182,508 downwards.
ACTCTCTTATGATGAACCTAAGGATACTTCTTAGGGAGAGTTGAAATTCCCTAATAATTTTAAACATGAGCCCTTAGAGTTGAGAACTCTACCTTCCCACATAGAATATGCATTCCTAAAAATGGCAAGTCAATAATAATAAATGCGAACCTTGCTCCTGAGTAGAAGAGGATGCTATTGAAGGTGGTCAAAAAATGGTCAATAGCCTTTGCTTGGTCATATCCTTAACTCATAGGGATTGATCCTTGGATATGCTAGCATTGCATCTATACTAATCCTTCCATCAAGTTAAAGAGGTAGATGTAGAGGCAGCTAAATCCCAAATTGAAGATAATCATCAAAGTGGAAATTGAATAACTCCTTAAGTAGGAGTTCATTTCTCCCATTGTAGATAGCGAGTGGGTTAGCCCACTCATGATCATGCCAAAGAAAGGTGGCAAGTGGTAGGTTTATATTGATTTTAGGCTATTGAACATGAAAATGTTTAAAGATCATTTTTCATTATCATTTGTGGACCAAGTGTTAGATAATATCTCTAGGAATTGCTACTACATCTTTCTAGATGGTTATAGTGCTTATAACTAGATTGAGATCATGTTAGAAGATTAAGACAAAACAACATTCATAAGTTCCTAGGGGACTTTTACATATAAAAAGATTCCTTTTGGTCTATGCAATGCCCCTGAAACATTCTAATGCCTTGTACTAAGTATTTTTTAATAGTAGATTAATAGTGGGATGGAAGTCTTCATGGATGACTTCTCCACCTATGACATTATGTTTGAGCAAGCCTTGGATTGCATTGAGCAAGTGCTTAAAAGATGCGTGGAGACCAATCTTCAGCTCAATTGGTAGAAGAGCCATCTCATGATCTAGGAGGGAATTATGTTGGAGCATAAAATCTCACAAGTAAGGATTGAGGTAGATCCTAAAAAGGTTGGGGGCCATCCAAGGAATAACTCACCAACTAGAAACTATTAAAGATACCTAGTCATTCCTTGGACACACTGGCTACTACTTGCAACTCATAGAGAATTTTTCTATGATCACTAAACCATTGGTTGAGCTTAGGAAAAAAGATGCTTCACTCATTTAGTCGAAGGAATGTGAAAAGGCATTCCAATAGCTTAATTAGAAGCTTGTAGAAACTCTAATTCTATAACCACTTGATTGGTCCTGTTCATTTCACATCATGACAAATATATTGAACTATGCTTTGAGAGTTGTGCTTACATAGTTGGATGATCAAAAATGTCCTTATTATATCCACTAGGCAAGTCAAATCATTGTGGGTGCATAGCTCAATTACACCATAATAGAAAAAGAGCTACTGATAGTGGTGTATGGCTTGGAGAAATTTAGGCATTATATGCTTGGATACAGGGTATTTGTACACATTAATCACAGTGCCATTTGCTTCCTCATGAAAAAGCAAACAATTATTCCCTATGTCATATGATGATAGGTGATCTTAGAAGAGTTTGATCTTACAATGCTAGATTGAATGAGAACCGAGGACGTGATCACTAATCACTTGTCTCAATTACGATGAAATAAAAAATAGGAGGAGAGCCCACTTTCTGATCAATTTCTTGATGAAATCCTCTTTGCCAATGTAATAAATGAATAAGTGACCATTAAACTTAAGTGATACAATATCATCCTCACTTATCTTCTCACTCAGGAGATGCCACAAGAGTTAGACCACTGAAAGAAACAAAAGTTTCTTTATTAGGCTAAATGCTTCATGGAAATTAATGAATACCTTCACAAGGTGTGCACCGATGGCTTGGTTCATTGGTGTGTTCTTGATCTAGATCAACTACACATTCTCCAAGATGCTCATGAGGGCCCTTGTGAGGATCACTATGTAGGGAGATGCATAGCCATTAAGATCCTAATGGCAGGGTATTATTGGCCAACAATCTTTAAGAACACTCACCAATTTGTTTGCTCTTCTAAACACTATCAATGAGATGGTGGTATGAATGCTCAAATGGAGGGACCTTAACAGTGGATACAACCACTAAAATCCTTCAACATTTGGGGCATAGACTTCATGGGTCCCATAAAACCCATGTCAAATGGAAAGGTGTGCATAATAGTCATTGTTGACTATTGTACCAAATGGGAAGAAGCAATAGTAGTCACCAACTATACATCTTCCACTACTTCTCGATTTGTATAATAGAATATTGTAAATAAGTTTGAAGTGCCATATGTACTAATTTTTGGTAATGGCACTCACTTTACATATAGTACCTTTTTCAGGTCAAACATAAACTAACAACACCCTATCACCCCCAAGCCAATGGTCAAGCTAAAATAACTAATAGGAAGATCACTGAGATCTTAATCAAAAAAATTAGAAAATATATGAGAGACTAGAGTACAAAACTTAATGATGCCATCTAGGCATACCACTCAACATAAAAACTCTCTATAGGCTAATCTTCCTATGAGCTGGTGTACTGAAAACTTCCAACTCTTTCCATTTAATCTAAGCTCTGTACACTTTCAATAGCCTATGACTTAGATCGTGAATTAAGCCTAACAGAAAAAGAGAGATTTATCAACCTCAATATGCTAGATGAAATTTGATTGGTGATCCTATCCTTGAATGAAGTATATAATGCATTAAAAAAAATGCCATGTCCTTAGGATAAGAAGAGTTAAATTTTAATCGAGAGACCATGTCCTCTACTGAAACCCCACACATGTACCTCAACAAACTAAGTTCCACACATTGTGGGAAGGGCCTTATATTATTTATGAAACCTTTTCTTCTAGGGCCATGTTAATTTACAAACCTATAAGCTTGAACAAAAAGAAGTTAGTCAACCTACAACAAGTAAAACCTTTCCATTAAACCAAGCAAGCCAATGTAAGCAACACCTCATCAGATGGACAATCTCACTCAATCTTTTGGATCTCCTTATTTTAAATCAGTTGTAGGGAAGATGGCCATCTATCCTAACCATATCAGTGGCTCCTCAATTTTTCTACTTTTTTATTTTACCCTTTCTTTATTTTTATACCTTTTAGTTTTACACTTTGTTATTTTTCCAATTTTTGTTTTAGAACATTGTTAGTATGGTTTTACTTTCTTAAATATTTTACAATATCTTTTATATTTTACTTTATTTTGAAATTATTTTTTTCTCTTATTTTCCAATAAAATGCTTTGTTGCCAACAAGACACAGTGACATTGTAGCTATTTGTTAATGCTTGTTAATGTATGATTTCTATTTTTGAATTTTGATGACTAATGACTAAGACAAAGTTTATTTTTCATGGAATAGGTAGGGAGTCCATGTCATCCACCCATTCACAAACACTATGGTTTTTCTTGTTTTGGAAATATGAGGCCCCTTTTTCATTAATAAATCTTTAACAAACTTGTGACCTTACTAGTTGCTAAACTTGGAAAAGATTCAAACAATTTAAAAAAGGTATGACTTCAAGGGGATTCAATACCCTTTGTGCCTTTCTACTTTCTTGAGTGCATGAGTTTTTTCATGGATTTCTTATTGTTCCACATCAACCGATAATAGGAAGTTGAATAAGTCTTTGTATAGTGTGGCTCCCATCCAAAAAATCCATAAAAACTTGAAATTCAACATAAACCCTCTTTCACACAGGGATGGCAAAAAATTTGCCAAAATTTTTACTGAGCTCCAAAAGGAGTGATTTAACCATTTTTTGAAAGCTTGAATCAAACCCTATGCATCCATAGTAATAGAAAATTCGAAAATATTGTAGTTTTTTCAAAGAAAATTCTTGAACTTCCATGAAATTTCAAAAATGGCAAAGAACCCTACATACACAACCCAACTAAAACAACCATAACTTAATCATTACCACTCCAAATTGAATGGGAGCATAACCATTGCAAATATTAAAAATAATTCTACAAATTAATAATAAGAAATTTTAAAAATATATAGTGATTTCCTTAGTATAAAATACACAAAATTGCTTGAATTTTCACCCAAAAACCACAAAACTTGTAAAACCTAACTTAATCTAGCCATGAATTATAGGAAATACAACCAAAAAAACTCATACCCATTTGAAAATGCACCAAAATAAAGTGGTAGGACTTTGTTAAAATGTAATTTTGGCAAGTCCTTCATCTTGGATCTAAGGAAAATTTTTCCATGTTCGTAAAATTGGAACAAGAACCAAAATAGCAAGCCCATTTTTGAAATCAAATTTACAAGATCAAAAACTACCAAACAACCTTAGATCCATGTAGTGATGTCTAAAATATGATGTAGGAGTTTTTTGGAATCAAAAAATAACAATTACATAGGCGTAGATCTAAGAAACGGAATAGAAACTAAGAAACGAAATAGAAAACCAATGAGAATAGCCTACCTTGAAAAGGTGGTAGTCAAACTTGCCTTAAACCTTGGGTGTGGTAGAAGAACTAAGGATTTGGTCATAGCATCCATGTCCTCCAACTCTTGAGAGGAGCCATTTTCTTGCCCATGGTCTCGGAGACAATCCTATAAATGTGATTAAATCCTTGACTATGCTAGAAGTGGCTTCCAACGAATGAACTATGCTAGGAGTAGGGCTCTAATGATATGAC
>MNCI01024326.1:139434-169471 GCA_015680685.1 Gnetum montanum | reverse complement strand
ATGTATAATCATGGAGAGCACTTGGCATTTTGGCACTTTGGCATTTTAAAACCATTTTGTAGCAACACCATTTTCCATTTTCACAACCATTTCCATTATTCATAAAACATATTTGCAACCTAACTACATTTTCAGTAGTAGCCAGTGGAACTATGTTGGGCATAAACACCTCCATGTAGGTGTCATTACCACTACAAGTATAGACCCTATCTATTTCCATCTCCATTGGCAACCACTAAGATCCATTGTAGTAATTACATTCTCACCTGGTAGTGCTGTTTGGTGGTAGAAACTAGGACTACGTTGGGAATAGAGACTTACATGTAGGTTTTATTGTTCCAAATGTGCAATGCTAATCTCATTCCCACATGGTTGATTTGGTGAAAACTAACAAAACGTTGTAGTAGACCAAAGCTAGAAAGAAAGTAGATCATGGAGGTAGCCTTCTCTAACAAACTTCAAGCTTTGGCAAGTAGCTTCATATGCCCTTGGCACTATATTTTACATTGTGAATTCAACCTCTTATATATTTTTTTATAAATTTTTTGGTTTATGTTGTGCAAATTTTGGACTCCATTTCCATTTTCATGTTTATTTATGTAACTGTAATTCCATTTTCCATTACTATTTTTAGTAGGCCATTTTTTGTTTACATTTTTAGTAAGCCATTTTTAGTAGGACATTTTTGCCTACATTTCTAGTCATGTTTATGATCCCAAAACCATTTTTTCACTTTCTGCAAGTCCTTGGGTGGTTCGAAAGATCATCCAGGGAACCTTGAGTCTCATTTTCTAGAGGTGCTTGGGACTCGAGGTTTAAACTGTTTCGATGCTCAGGTATTTTAGTTTTTCCATTACAGTAGCCAAGATTTCTGGCACCAACAAAGAGCTTTATATATCCTCAATTTATCAAAGACTTTATATTTGAATATTAGGAAGTAAAACATCTATGAAAATACATAATATTCAAAGTTGGTGATTGAAGCCATAGAAATAGAACCAAAGACATTACTATGAATAAGATTCGATGATTTTTTCGCTCTTTGGGTACTTGCCAGAAAGCTCAAATTATGTTTTTCATTCAAGCAATGTTCATAGAGAGACAAATAATATTGGAAATTATCTTTAATTATAGTTTTTTTTAAATAGTTTGGATGGCCTTTTCTCCCATATGCCCAAGTCTCCTATGCCATAGATTTATGGTAAAGTTCTCTTTCCGAGTGATGAGTAGTTGGGTATTTCAACACTTAACCATACAAGTCATGCGTGTTTACATGTGACCTAATTGTAATCCATGGATGGACAATGTAAATATACTAGTAGTTGATGTTTTTTTCATGATCATTATCTTCTCACATAGAGTTAGTGAAATGTAGGTTGTATGGTTTAACTCTTAGTGAGGTATATGATATGATGATGTTGTTTGGCTAAGTGTAAACATGAAAGAAATGTGATGATAAAATCTAAGTCTAAGTGTAATGATAGTGGGAAACTATTCTAGCATATGGACAATAAGTATCCATTCTTGGCTTGCTGTACATGTCTTGAGTTAATGTAATTGTCACTAGGATTACCAAGTGAATTCAATATTGAGCAAATTAAGTGATGTCACTGTTGGGTTACCAAATAGTTACATGTTCCACTTGAAACTAGCCATACATTACTACCTTACTAAAGGACACTGAAAAAGTAAAGCGCTTAGAAAATATAAAGGACTTAATAATAGTAAACATGTTGAAAAGGAAAATTAAACTAACTGAGATGTTGCAATGGTGAAAAACAATCTCAATCTTTATTGTTGGTGATGAATTATGTCTAGGAACAATCCACTTGAATAAAGACTTTGTATAACTATTAATGACCATAATACATGCATTTACTCTAACTCTAAGTATAAGTTATAGAAACAAACTACAAGAATATGACTAAGCATTGGTGAAAGTTTTTGTTTTGATGTGATAGTGGGTTGGTATTTATAAGCATGACCATGGTCCAATACATTGCATATATGATGATGTATGTAGGGCTATGGTATCATACATATGATATCATAGTCCATGATAAAAAGTTCTTATCATACCCTCATGACTGATTAAAAACTCATCGTTGAGTTAAAACAAAAGGAGGATAGAGTTTCTTATAAAATTATTGAGTCATATACAGACATTGACATGATGACTTATATACATGATTGACTCTACTATGAATGTTGCATTGTAGTTCAAGTGGTATTTACAAAATTATCATGCATCGCATGATTGAAACATATGATAAAAACAAATCAAAATAATCTTGACGTAGTCTTCTAGTTCTAGATGGTGGTGGCTCCTCCACTAGCTTCTTTCCTTGTCATTGAACTTTTGAAATTGGTACTTTGTGAGTAATACCCAAAGATTCTCATATTTAGGTCTTTGATCATGTACCATCCAAGTGAATTCAATAATGTTTGCTAGAGTTAGTACTTTCCATGGGCATGACAATAGTGAATACATTTTATTGGATTTCACATACCATGTCGTGAACTACCTTCTTTCTTCTTTAAATGCTTTGGTTATCTTTCTTAAGTCCTACTTGTCTATTATTCTCCTAGCTATATTTGCTGCTACATCCTTCTTATCTTGGTAGCTATCTTGGACCACTTGTAATTTAGAGTTTGTAATGTGAAGCTTTTATTGCACATCCTTTTATTTGTAAGCTCTTTCTTGTATAATGCATATATTGCAACCACTTACTACTCTCATTTTGCTTTGGGCCTTCTTGATATTAACATGGCTTTAGCATATCAAAGATTTTCTAATCCCATGTATTTTGTTAGGCCTTTCATCTATAGGTATTTATTCTTGATTTTGGCTTAGTGCATATGGAAAAGACTATCTAGGATAGGTTGTCAATCATGTTCCTATGTTGTGATGAAGCTAATCTTGGCTTTAGCCATCTGGATCTCTTGCTCATTGATTTTCTTGTACATACCCACTTGATCCTTAAATTTCTCCTTCAACTGTTCATGTTTCTTAATCTTTTTTTACCACACACTAATTTCAATAGCTAACTTTTCTTGTATGGTGTGTACTTCTTCCATTGATGGGGTCATGTTTTCTTTGGTCAGTTTCCTCATGTCAAGGTTGAATCTAGCAAACTGCTCTCTTAGTTGATGAATACTTTCTTCTAGCACATTTTTTTTCTTCTCAAGATTGGTCAATCTAATTTCTTCTTCTAAGATAGTTAAGGCTTTGGCATAGGCATAAGTTCGTGCTTCTACCACTAAGGTGTTCCATGTTTCCTTTTCTTTTTCCATCTTCATCTAGGCATATTTGGCCATTAGTTGGCCCACCTATTTAGTGCTAAATTGTTCTAGCTGATCTAGTGTAATGCATTATGCAAGGCCTTGTCTTTCTACTTTCAATACAACTAGTTTTTCTTATAGTCTCTACAACTCATTTTTTGTGTGTTGTGCCATGGTTCCTACCATTTTAAACTTTTCCTTGGTTGCAATTAGTTTTGAATGCATTGCAGCGATATCACTTGGGATATCAACAAGATCTTGCATTACTTACCTAGTTTTTTGTAGTTAATCTAGAATATCCTCATGCTTGCTTGGGGTCATGGATGTTTCAGTTATGATTTTGATGTCTTTTACTCTAGTCATATTAGCCAGTGGAATAACGAAAACATTAAAGGATTCCTTAATATGAGCTATAATTACTTTTGTAGATTTGGCTATATCTTGGTGTTGCATGATCACTACTATGGCTCCTTCTCCTATTTCTAACATAACCTAGAAGGATGTAGCATTTCTAGATATCTATTCATTCTTCATTCTCTCTTTCTTGTAATGATATTTGATCACTTGTAGATCCTCTTAATATTGTAGGCTTATGTGGATTCTCTCTTACTCTATACATGCTAGAGATCTCCTTACTTCCCTAGCTTATTGTTTTAGCAATTTATTGTAAATGGCTCATAGAGGATCTATAGTCTTGCTGTGTCGGTGAAACACTTAGTTTTAGTTTATCAGTGGTTGGTGTTGATGCACTGGGTTTACATTTATTTGTTCATATGACTAAAACATTTCTAGGTAGTGTAGACTTAGTTGATTCTCTAGTGCTTGATGGTTTTTCCACTTGATCCTTCTTTGAAGACATTGGTTTGGAAATTTCAACATAAGAGGCATTATGGGCATTACAAAGAATATCATTAGCATATCCTACAATTCCTTCCTATTGGAACAATATTTTCATAAGGCAAAGGAATGGTAGGGTGTGCTTCCCTACATTATTTTTCTCAAATCTCATTTGGATCTCCAAAAATAAAAAATAAGCCACATTACTTGGAATTTCCCCATGAGGATGGTACTTCCTCTAATAGCATAGGTGGAAATTTTGTTTAATCTTCTTATTATGAAGATATTATAGATCCTAAACTTAAAATAAATCTTCTCTACTATGGAAAATCCACTATATTCTTTCTCACTTATCCTATAGGTCCTCTACATCCATAACTTTCTTTCTTCTATGTCAGACCTAGTAGCAATTTGAGCTATATTGGTTTTGACATGTGGATGGTTTAGTACCTTAGTTATTGCATCAATTGAATATGACACTATGACTCCTTCAATCTTGACTATAACATCATCTTGTTTTTTTTTCTAGAATTAGTATACTTCTCCAAGGTACCATTAACGATTACATGAGAGTGTATGTCAAGTAGGAGAGGCTTGGAGTTTCTCTCAAACATCAGTCCAAGGTTTAGTTCCACAATTACTGTGGACATGAAAGACCTTTCTTGAATGGCTTAAAGACATTCATTCGATAGCTTGAGATATTGTCCTTGCACTTGAGTAGGTGGTACCTTAGCTTCTACCTATGTAGATTATCCTATTGTAGGTGTTGGTTGCTGGATGCTATAGGATTGGGCCTCTTGCTTTCTAGGTGGAGCTTGTTCTATATCTTGTCCTCTTCCTCTGGGTCTCTTACTCCTTTGTTATGAGGATTCTTTAGCCGCAAGTCTTTTATGAGGAATCTAAAATCATAAAGGATTTGTTTAAAATCACCTAAAGATTTCAAATGAGTTCCCAACAATTTATAATCCTCCCTCAATTTCTTGGATTTGATTAAGATCAATCCTTATTATTACTTTTTAGCTCTCATTAATATTACGGAGTTAGAAAAAATATTAAAGAAATCCGTAATTGTTGTACTTTCTAATGTTTTACAAACAAGTTTGTTCTTTATGACATCCAAAAATTGTTAATCTCTTCTTAAAATATGTTTGAATAATCATTTGGGAAGAATTATTAAGTTTATTATCTTTTGTTAGTTTTTTTCTTATTGTTTTTAACCTTTGTTCTTCTAGGAGTTAGAAAAATTTGATGCAAATTGCTCAACTATGCATAGTTCTCTCCTCCACGACTAAGTTGGTCACTTTGTGAATAAAAGGATTCAAGAATCATGTAAATTAGAGTTGTGGTGAGGAAAATATGGCTCTTAGAATTTCAAAGGTCAAAGAAACAACATGAAATCCCTAATCTTTGAATGAAAAACTGAAAAGATGACTAAATCCATACACATATGTATATGGTTTATCTTAAATACATTGTAGATATGACATCATTGATGCAATATTGTAGGGGCTCGTACATCATATCTATGATATCACCTTAAGAATTTTAAATATTTTCAGTGATTTTTTATGAAAAAATTGAGTAAAATGAATAGCCTGGAAGGTATAAAAAATTGAGTAAAAGGAATAGTATGGAAGGTATAGAGATAGTCCAAAGGGTTCTTGATCATGGATGATGCTTAGAATGTAAGAATTTATTATTAAAAGAAATCAATTTTAGGCAAAGTGAGTCAATTGAGCTTTATAGAAGATGGTTGATAAAAGTTGTCGAATATAGGATCAAAGTTGAGTAGATAAGAAAAATAACAATGATTTCTTAAATTTTTTGGAGGAATAAAATGATGTGGAATTTGTCATTAGATATGAAGCATAAGAGATATACAAGTGGATCCTCCCCAAAGTAGGCTCCAACCCTTAGTTCTCTTATATAACCACAGCTACACGTGTTCTAGGTACTCAAGGAGTTGAATGTAAAACATAACTATCTTCCAAGACACACATATTAGTATTTTCTCAATGAGAAATAATCCTATATTATATCAAACTATTAAATTATGATTGTATATAGTAGTGAAGTGTAATGAGAGTATTAGGGGTTGCAGGAAATGGGAGATGAGGTGTCTTATCATATGTATAATGAATTCTATGTGCGATGTATGGTTAAAATGATCATTAGCCATTCTATCTAAGATCCAAACCAAGTCCATACTACTTACTGGTGACATCACATTCCCAAAACTAATAACCATAAGACCACCACAATTGTAAAAAATATTAACACTTAGCAATGAATTTCAAGGAACCGGTTTATTAATAGCACACTTTATTATTTTTAAAGGAGACTTGGCCATTGGACATAGAGGTGCCTTCAAGCATGTGTAACATGTCTTTCTAGCCCCATAACCAATGCAAGTCGAAGAAACCATGAAATTTTTGAGAAGTCATCTACCTTCAAGCATGTGTAACATGTGTTTTCAATACAACCCCTAGAAAGTTTTATTCTATGCATTTATTAGATTATTATGTTATCAACCTACTACCTTTAGGCATGGCTGACATGTCTTTCTAGTGACATGGTAAGGAAACACTTATTTTAGACATAGTTCCCTTTTTCATTAGAACTCAAGTGAATAATACAATTTAATAGTAGGATAAGACTTATAGTAACAATCTTAGAGAAACCAAAAATACCCTTGATGTCACACCCTTTTCACTCCCACTTAGTTCTTCACTTTTCTATCGAGGTATAATGATCACAAATTTATTTTAGTTTTATTGTGAAACGAATTTCATTATGGCCATGGTAAGAACCTTGTATTATTGGAAATGAGTGGATGGATGATGTGGTCTCACCATATATATAATTAGTCCTTAAATGAGTGAAACTTCCATTATTTTAACTACATCTTGTTTTATTCCTTTGCACTTTATTAGAAAAGTTAACAAAATTATGTACATGAAAGATAGTGAGAAGTATAGAAAAATGATAAGAATAGAAAAATGTATAAAGAATTTTGAAAGATATAAAAGAATGAAAAATGAGTAAGAAATAAAAAAATTATAAAAGAATAGAAAAGATATTAAAGAATATGCAAAATTGGTAAGAAAAAACAAAAATATAACAAAAATAAAAAAAGAGGACTTGGTGGTTAAGTGTAAAACTTGACACCCAAACAACTATTGTTAAGACTGGAAAGTTGGAAGATTGAATGAATAGCGAACAGTTTTGTGGACATGGTAGAGTCCTTGGAGGACTAAAGAAAGTCACAGAATGGTTTCACTTTTTGAATATTAATGAGAATAAGTATTTGTGGGGTTGTTAGAGGGTAAATTTGCATGGTTCCAGATTGGTATGTAGCATGGAAGATATAAGATCCCTCTCATAGAGTTTGGAACTTAGTCTTTTGTGGAACATGATTGGGATTATAGTAAAGGACTTTATCACTAGGCTTGATAGATACTTGTCTTATTTTAGTGTCATGTCTACATTTGAAGTACTTTTTGTGGACTTAATTACTCATTTGGGATACTTGTTGATTTTCATTTAAGAGATTTAGATCTATTAAACATTGCTTTAGAGCTAAGCTTAGATCTAGGTTAAGAGTACTAGCAATTGCAAGGGTATTTAGTTCTATTTCAATTAGTAAAATAGGTAATTTACCATTAAATATCTCATACAGTGAATACCATCTAGAAAGTTTCCAAGTTGATCTATATGCCCATAGAGCATCATTAATTTTAGTGCTTTAGTCCTTCTTATAACAACTAATAGTTCTAGTTAATATTCTTGTGATTTCTTTGTTTGTCACTTTTGCTCAACCATTTACTTAGAGGTGATAAGGTGTAGTTAATTTTTGATTACCCCCAAGTTGTCACATTATCTTCTTAAATGTAGCTCCTGCAAAGTGAGTTTCATTATTTGATATTAGCATGAGTGGTACTTTGAATTTGTTCACCACATGTTACTGAAAGAATTTGGTAGTTGTTATGGATATGCAATCTTTAATTGCAATTTCTTCTACCAACTTTGTGCAATAATCAATGGTTACTATGATATAGGATTCTTCATTTTACATCAGCGTGATTGATCCAATAACGTTAATTCCCCAATTTCAAAAGGTTCTTATGGTTGTATCTACTATTGTGGTCCTTCATTTCTAGTTTTCAATCCTCCATCTCTTTAGCATTTCTCATATGAATATGCAAATTGATGTACATCCTTGAATATGGTAGGTCAGAATTAGCCTACCATCATCAATTTTATTGTTATCTATTATCTTGCATAATGATCAATACATGGTCCTTCATGCACATCTTACAAGACTTTTTGTTGACATCCTTTTGGAACATACCATCCTATTAACCCATTAGCAAATATTTTGTAGAGGTTTTTATTAATTTCCAAATATCTCTTTATCCAGTGGAGAAATTTCTCTTTTCATTTCTTATCCCATTCAATAGGATGTTTTTGTTTGGTGAGATATGTCATGTAATTAGTAATTCATGACTTCACTATTGAATCTGCAATCATTGTTGTTTTTGTGAATAAATTTTCCTTGGGGAATTAACATGATATTGGTTCATCATTTTTTTGGGTTTCTCTTCTTATTCTTGACAAGTGATTCACCACAACATTTTTTGTTCCCTTTTTATCAATCATTGTGATGTTAAATTCTTGCAAGATGATGAGCCATCTTATCACTCTTGGACTTACTACTAGTTTATTCATAAAAAACCTTGATAGCTGTGTGATTAGTATAGACATAAATAGAATACTTGAGCACATAGTGTCTAAATTTGTCAAGCGCATACACCATAGCCATAAGCTTCTTGTTTGTGATGATGTAATTGAGTTGTGCCTTGGTGATGCTTCGACTAGCGTAGTGTATATAATACGGTCTTTTTTTATCATAAAGGTGAGTTAGTACTACTCATAGTTCATAGTTGGAAGCATCTTTCATAATGTGGAAAGGCTTGGATTAATCAAAGCTTGAAGGGTTAGTGTGTTGATATATTTCTATTTTAGGGTCTAAAATTCTTTCTTACATTACATTGTCCACTGAAATGATGCATCTTTCTTTGTTAATTTACTAATGGTTTTGCAATCTTTGAAAAGGTTTTAATAAATCTCCTATAACATCTTATATGACCAAGGAATGATTTGACATCTTTGATAGTTTGTGGCCCTGAGTGATATTTTAAATGACTCTAATATTTTTTAGATCTACCTCTATTCCTTTATGAGATACTTTATGTCCTAGAACTATGCAATCTTGAGCCATTAAATGGCTCTTTTTCCAATTGAGCTTTAGATTAGCTTCAACACATCTTTTCAGAACTTTCTCTAAATAGTTCAAGGCTTGTTTAAAATTTAACCTATATGTGGAAAAATCATCCATAAATACTTCAAATCCATTGCCAATTTGCTTCTGGAATATACTTAGTACAAGTCTCTAGAAGGTAATGGGAGCATTATAGAAACCAAAGGACATTTATTTGTATGCAAGTCTTCCCCATGGACTAGTGAATGTGGTCTTCTCATAATATTTTGGTGCAATGCAGACTTAGTTGTAACCACTATATCCATCCAAGAAAGTATAGTACTTGTGTCATATGATGGTATCCAAGACTTGGTCAAAAAATGATAAAGAGAAATGGTCCTTAAATGTCACCATGTTTAACTATCAGAAGTTAATGTAGATCCTCCAGTTGCTACCTTTATATGGGACAATGAATAATGGGCTAATTCATTTACTTTTTGCTATGGGATAGATGAACCCAACCTTCAATAGCTTTTCCAACTCTTGTTTGACAACTTCTTTAAGTTTGGAATTCAATCTTTTTTAAGGTTGGTGATGTGGTTTAATGGCTGTATCTGTATAGATTTCGTGTTGACAGATACATGGATTGAAGCTACTAATTTCATCATAGGAACATACAAATGCAATTGGCCATTTATTTATCACTTCCAATAGTTTTCTCTTTTTCTCTTTATCAAGATTGGCATTGAGGATTATCGATTTTTTATTATTTAGGAAGACATATTCTAGTGCATTCGATAGGGTGTTTAATTCTAGAGGTTCTACTGCGTACTTTTTTGGTATCTCTAAGTGTTCCCATTCAATGTCTTCTTTCTACTGTGATTTCATGTAAGGGGGTTATCTTCTTAATTGATCTAACTTATCTATTTCTTTGAAATAAGCACTTGTAATTTTGTTTAAAGTATCCATGCACATGTCAGATTCTACTTATTTTTCAGTGATCAATCATTGGATACCTTCTTGTATAGTGGTTGTTGCATACATACATTGTTGTACACATGTCTTTTATACATCTATTTCATGATATTGCATCATATTTTGTGGTCCAAAATTTTTGTAAACAATTGCACCCATTATCATTGTATGAAATACATGAAACTCTATGCCTTTGGATGATTTTGGCTTTATCTTCCTTGGAGATTTCCAAGGACAAATCTTGAATTTCATGCTTAGCATCCATAATACTAAGTCATGCTCTTCCCATAATTATAAGAAATTCCCCTTTTTTCCTTTCCATGTGTATGACTAGGACATCAGTAGGATAAGACAAGCGACTTATGGTGGTGATTACAACATTCACCTACCTAGGTGGAAAAATAATTGACTAATCTACAAGCTCTAATCAAATGCTAAACTTATTCAAAGGATGAAGGTTCTAGGCCTTATACATATCTTATGAAATAAGATTTACTCCTAACCCATAATCTAAGAGAGCCTTGCATGGTTTATGTCCTACTATTTGAAGATAAACTAAGGGACTTCTAGGATTTGTTCTTTTCTTGGGAAGTGATATTGCCTTGATCCAATGTGTTACTATGTAAGTGAGCATGATAGTTGTTAGATCCCTATGTACAGATATCAAAAACATAGTGTTTTCTAGAGGATTATGTGTAGAAAAGATAGAATTAGGTGAATTTCCCATATGATGAGTGGTGAGGTACCCCTACATTCAACCATACGAATATGAGCATGTACACACAATCTGGTTAAACTCCACAGAAGGACTAGTTGTGACACCTAGATAGTTATACGTTGATCGCAGTTCATTGTCTTCCCACTTGAACTAGTATTTGCTTTGTCATGTATGGTTTAGTCTAGAGTGAGGTGTATGATGTGATTTCTAGTACTATGATACTCCTAAGGACAATGAGAAGTAACTTAATTAAGCTAATAAGAAATAGGAAATATAATCTAAGCTAGCCTAAGTGCGATGAGCATCTATACCTAATCATCCATACACATCTTGAACTTTGTGTACTACTTCTGGGATTACCAAGTGCACATCACTTGAAGCACTACTTGATACACTACTAGGTTACCATGTAGTTACACTTAAATGTTTGTGATTAAGATGTACTCATTTTGCTTTAGCAACAGGAATAGTAAATGACAATGAAAGAAATACTAACTAAGAAAACAACAATAAGTGATAAATAATTAAAACAAATTAAAATCTAAGTGAATGCTACAATGATGGAGTAATCTTGATCTTTATTGCTGATCGTGTGCATGTCCAATTACATCACACTCAAAAAAAGGTTCCATACAATTACAAGCATCACACTACAAGCATGCACTTTGGAAAAGAATTGAAAACTAACTAAAAGTTGACAAAAGACTCAACCCCAAAAGACTCAAGACTCCTAAACACTCTTCCTTGTGCACCTGAGTGCTATATTTATAGGCCAACATAGGAATCATGATATCGTGTATACAATATTGTATCCAGGCTATGATATCGTGTACCTAATATTGTGTACCCGATCTTAGGGCTTGGCAAATCGTGATTCATCACCATCCTTCAAAACTTTTTTGGACTTGTCATAAAAATAGAACATTTCTTAGATCTTGGATTACTTGTTATCACATCCTCCTATGCAATGATTGCCTAATAGCATTCTTTTATTATATTTTCATTGGCAATTCTTCTTACATGACTGGTGGTGGTACTGATGGTAAAGTATTAGGGGCTTGGATTGAAGAACTAACTATTGGTTGATAGGTGTAAGAATTTCAATCCAGCACAAAGTAGTGGGTCTATAATATTCTAGTGGATAGTAGGGAGATGAAGCATGGACCAAAGTATTTCTATGTTAGACATAGTATTCATAGGGATCATGTTACCTATATAGATACTATTGCCTTGATGATGGTATTTCTCATGTTTGTGGTTATTATCACTACTATTGGTATTGCTCTTGTGGTTGAGGATAAGGCTCACTTAGATAGTATGTTTGTTGGTAGGGCTATTAGAAGTTACCTTGTGGATGAGGTAACCATCTAGACATTTGCCTCTTAACAAATTTTGAAGTACATATGTCCCAGACTCATATGTGGGCCATAAGAAGGAAACATTCCTTAGCATGTTCATAGTGGCACACTTTGCATCCTTCATCATCCTCTAAACTAGAGTCTATTATTTCCTCTACTGCAACAACATTTTTTTCTTCCTATAGTTTTCTCATCGATTGTCTCTTTTTCTCTTCTTATCTTTGTTTCTATTTAGGGCTTTTTTAGTCTTTTCCTCTACTATCTTTAGTGTTGTAGTGTAACACCTCACCCTAGCTAGGGTACGGTGATGCCTAGGATTACTAATAATCTTACAATAGAAGCATGATAACTAAAAATCAATGATGTGTAGAAAAAAATACAAGGAAAAGGTAAAGATAACCCACCAATTAAAATTGTTACGCTAAAAAGGCCAAAACAAGCAAAAAATCCTAAACAGCCTGGTAGGACTCCATTTTGCTCTAAAAAACTTCTGCACCCATGTAGATGTGATCACAATAATCCCAAATCAAGGTTTAAACTAAGCAAAAATCATCCAAAAGCTTAAAATTCTAGAAAAAGGAAGAAGAAAAAAGAAAAATTGAGGAAACTAAAAGAGAATAAACATAATCCTCATTTCTATTTTTGAACCAAAAAAATGAAATAGATCCAATTTTTATGCATGGTGGTAGAAAAAGGGAAGTGGTAAAAAAATATAACAACATTATGAACTATATTATTTTTATCATATGCTTTTTGTTACAAAAAAAAAACACAAGCTGCATCCTTTTTGCACATCATGTACAACATTCAATTTTTAATTTTAATTTTAATTTTATTTTTTCTCCTAAGTTTATTTCTTTTATTCCCTTCCCAAATAATACCTTGCATTTTGAACATGCATAACAATCATACTAGGACTCCAAATTAAAATCTATTTGAACTTACAAAACCCTTATCAAACACTCTACACATTAACATGCAAAAATCACACTCAAACATCACACAACAGTGTACTATGGTGCAAATGAATAAATGCCAAAATCACACATAAAACATAAAGACATATTGAATAGGTGCTCTTCTACCCTAATCCAACACCCATGCCAACAAGGTCACTAGTCTAACACATCACATAGGGTTAGTGTGCATAATCATGTTAGTTAAGCATGTTAAGAAATCATAATTGTAACATAAAGATGAAGCCTCATAACATACAAAATACACTTATATTACATTAACTAGTCCTTGACAACCCACCAGGACTTCACACATAATGTATAAATCATGATTGTATGACCATACTTAATGTCTCTAGATGGGATGTAACATGTAGTAACTTTTTCATCTATAGAATCTTACATTTTCTCTACCTTTTTTGTAATTTCATTAACCAATTTTGAATTTCTATAGTCTTTCATTGGATCTTATCTTCCAAAGTTTCCTCTTATTATAACTCACATATTCTTACATTCCTTTTCCATAGTACTGGATCTATATTATATTCTCCTACTAATTTTCTTTTTCTTACCTCACCTGCTTCTTTTGCCACTTGGTCAATGAGTCTTTGAATTTGATGAACCATCATTTCAAATAGTCTACCTTGGGCATCCATTCCAAGAGTTTCTCTAGTCTTGTTCCTTAGCCCATCGATGATATGTCTGAGTTGTTTCCATTTAGAAAATTCATGGTCTAGGCATCTATGCAATAATGAATAGTACCTAGCCATTGCTGCATCAAGAGATTCATGTATCCCTTGCTTCCATCCTTAGATATATTTTCTTAAAATAGACACTCTAGAATTGGTTTGATACTTGTCATTAAAGAGGTCTAGCATGGTACTCCATCTTCAAATTGATTCTAGTTCTAAGATCTATACCAGCTCTCTCCTTTCTTTAGGAGTGTTCTAGGAAACAACTTTAATTTCTACCAATCATTTTTGATATTTTGTAAAATGCAAGCATTGTGGAAGGCTTGAAGATGGTGTTGTGGATCTATGTTATTTCTACCTTCGAATTTTGAAATATTATTTATATCTAGTTGCTTAATGTAACTATAAATTACATGTCTCGTAAGAATGTACATGGCTTTCTTGATGTTAATCATGTTTCGAGTGGCTAGTAGGGGTTCTTCATAGTATTCAAGTTTGTGAAATCTATTATACTAGTGACCCCTTCAATGCTCATGATACTCTCTTTCTTCATGCCTAATCCTTTCTCTTCATTTATCATAGTTAATATCCTCTTCATCATGATACCTTCTTTTATATGCATATCTCTCATGGTATTTTCATCTTTCCCCATCACAATTCCTCAATCCTCTTATTCTCTTATTAGAATCTATAGATGAAAATAAAGAAGAAGATGAAGGAGTTGGAGAATGATGCTGGCTAGTCCTCTTTATATGACTCCTTGATCCATCCCCTTTAGATTTAGTGGAGGTCATAGGCCTTGCATTTCTCTTGAGTCTAAAGTCTTTCTTATCTCTCCTAGAGATCTCTACAATAGTTGAATGCACTTTTATCTTAATGAGATCTTTAATATAGATGACTGGCATTTGGGAGTGAGATCCATGAGTTAGATAAAATTTCTCAATTTGGAATACAACATCTTCTCTTTCTTCTAGGACAATGGTTTGAGGTGCTTTCTTTTCTTTGTCATGCTCATGTCTTATCTTCATGATGGCATCCCTTCTTACTTGAGCCTCTATTGATTAGTATGACCTATTCATGTGTTTGGTGGTATGGTACCCTTCTTGCCCATAGCCAAGGTTTGATCTCATAAGGGGTGCTTGAAGCATTGATGGTGCTAAACATTATGGTGACAAGACAATGTTGCCCTATAAATCTCTCTATTTGAGTTCATTCGGTGAAAAAAAATGATGTTAGGATAGTAAGGGTTAGTATGAGCATAAGAAATTTTGGTTTGAATTAGAGAATTTCATTCTTCTTCATTATAGGCATTGTCATAACTATCATAAAATTTAGTAGTAGGTGGAGCTTGTTCTTTAATTATAGAAGCCATGTTAAGTGTTTGACACTAAAGTGTGTACTTCAGAGAAAATTGTTCTAAGTATGAAAGATATACTTTGTGAGGCTTGACACAACGAACTTTGTGCAATGGTGAGAAAAAATCTCAATCTTTATTACTAGTTATGAATTTTGTCCAAGAACAATCTACTCAAATAAGGACTCCATACAACTGTTAATTACCACACTATGGGCATTCACTCTAACTCTAAGTCTAAGTTATGGAAACAAACTGCAAGAATCTAGCTAAGTATTGGCGAACATGGTTTTGATGTTATGGTGGGTTGGTATTTATAGGCATGACCATGACCCACTACATCACATCTACGATGACATCTGTAGGGCTATGATATCATATCGTAGTCCATGAAAAAAAGGTTTTATCATCAAGCATGCAGGACTTTAACTTTATTAGTCACTGTAACACCATCCAACTAGTATAGTCTTTCACTTCCCCAAAAACATTTTACGTTTCTTGTTTCCAAATAATACAAATAGGTGAAATTCATCAAATTAGCCAGAGATAATAAGTTTTTGGCAAGCTTATAAATATGATATACCTTAAGAATTTTAATTATTTTACCATTATAAAGCAATTTTACTTTATCATAGTCCTTTAATGTAGCATTGAGTTATAAAATTTTATACATTGATATATATCTTCTATCTAACTACCGATTGAGATTGTAACAAGACAAAGGCAATATGTTGATCTTTATCTTCTATCTTACTACCAATTGATTACAATTATCTTACAATAGTATTAAAAATAGTAAGATGAGATGTAATAGTGGTATTTTCAAACATCTTTAATAACAATAATAGCCTTTTAAGATACAATTTATTTGAGTAAGAACTAGATTGATATATCTTACCCAAAGCATCTCAAAATTACGTTGCATTCTTTTCATCTTATAAATTTATCAGCATAGGATTAGAAATACCTTTACGAATTGTTCCCAAAGCTAAATGTTCCAGTTGATACTAATCTTTAGCTTTCATGTTATTTACTTTAATTTTAATGATGCATACATCCTATTTCTTTTCAGCTAGCAAATCTTCCATCCTGAGCTTCCAAAGATTGTAGTTGTTGCTATTAAATTTTCTATTTCTTCAATATACTTGGCACCACTTGCCATTTTGAAACACTCCTAGTTAATGAATTACATGTCTTAGAACAACTCAGCTAGAAAAGCCAAAGCTTCAATACCATGTGTTCATTTTTAATGCATTAATAAAGTCAGAGAAACATAAAAAAGCAAATGGCAATGACAAAAATTAATAGAAGAAAGTATATGGTAAGGTGCTTATTTCTTAGCTCATAAGACCTAGGTTCAAGCCTAGGTGTAGTTACTCAAAAGAGGTTACGCTTTTGCTAAACCACTACACCTCTAAGAACCTTGCCTTGGTAGAATGAGCATTCAACCTTTAGGTAATGATCCTTAAAAGAATTTCCAAGGCAAACAACATAATTGTCCTAGAAAAATTCCAGCAATCAAACTTACATATGCAGAATAGATTCCAACTTGAATTTTCTTCACACATTGGTGATGATACCTACTACCACCTAAGCACCCATTGACATATTTTACTTAATTCCATGCTCAGATAAAAATCAAATCATAGAGTTACAATTCATAATTAATTATCTTTTGTCTATATTACATGTTTGGCTTAGTTATTTTCATAGCAAAAATAATCTGCAAATAGAACCTGTTACCAAGAAGAGGTACTTATTTTTAAAATAATCAACACATCTCACACAATACTTATCCCAACTGTCCTTTTTAAAAGTACACATTCCTGTAGTGGGCTGGGGCTGGTCAACATAATATGTCTCCTTGTATAACGTATGTAGCCAAAAAAAATCCAAAAGTGGCAGGATAAATAGCTGAAGATAAAACCACCAAATCTTGTATAAAGATCTCTTTCAGGTTGGTCAGGAAATTACTCAGATGCCGTTTTAGTGATAGCAAACTTGAATACAATGTTACCAAGCTTTGGATTATCTCGGTATATAGCAACTGATTTCTGCTCCAGATTAATCAATACTGTGCATAAGGTGTATGAAGATGGCCCTGCGTACGAAATAAGAGACGTTACCAACGAATCAGGTATCGAAAAACAAATCTTTTTACTTTTTAATATGATACAACTCCCCCAAAAAAATGTTTGGAGCTGCAGAAGGGAAAAAGAAGAAGAAGGAAAATTCATTAAAAAACCCAACGTCATCAACAAATGCTTTCCATTCTACAGTGATAAACTTAACTCATAAAATAACTGGTTTCGTTTCTTGAAAGTTATCAGATGTGATTTTTCTTGGGTTTAACCTATGGGAAAGCTGTCAGCTTATCTTTTAACAAGTTTGAATTACAGGGTAATACCTTGCATGTAAATAGGGTTCTTATTATTGCTACTCTCTCCTAAAAGAGAAAGTATATCATCCTCTGATGCTTTGGATAACTGTGCTGCTCTCTGTGCTCGCCGGATGGAACTCTCATCTGATGCCTTCTTGGAGCAAATGAAATAGAGACGTCAGCATACACATACAAATTGTATGAACTTAAAATGATTGTCGTGTTTCTTCTACATTGCAAGCCAAGTCCTTGCAATTACAGCCAAATTGCAGTTTTTCCCTCAAATATTAGCACAATGATAATATGCATTTTTCTGGTATTCGATTATCAGCAATATCATGAAAGCCTTTAATTGGTATATGAATTACCTGTTTGATATTAAGGTGCACATACATGTTTGCATGAAATACTGGTGTTGACCCAATCTCAAGGATCGAAATTCGATTCTTGGAAGCAGTCTCAACATTTACGGCTCTTTGGGTTCTTGTGTCAAGAATGTTGTAGCTATGCCCAACTGATATGTTCGGCAAATTAATGCACTGCAAAAAACATTTAAAATTTTAAATGATCAAATATGTAGTACGTAGACATCCATTTTCAAATCATTGTGGTCCTGTAAACTTGATTGCCAAAGTGTGAGATCATCAAAAGTGAGAATGTTTTGCAATGGGTTAACACAAAAAACAAACAAACAAACAGAGCTGACTTTCAAGGCATCTTCAATGTTTGCTGCTTCAAGTAAATCACGACAAATAAAATTTCTGCCAATGCCTCCCCTTTCTATCTCTTCTACGCTTGGAGGCACAGAGTTCAGTGTAAATGCCTGGAATGCACAGAGTTCAGTGTAAATGGAGACACAGAGTTCAGTGTAAATGCCTGGAATGGTTTTCATGTCAAATATATACATGGTTAAAGTATATTTGATATTTGCTAAAATTTAGAATAGTTTGGATGTCATGGAAATTTAAAATTAAGCATTACCACCCATGGCTATTGAATCCAAAAGCACAGCTAGGAAGTTCTCCTGCATAGGTATATGCTGTGAAAGAGCCTCCCCTTGTTAAAGGGGCTCTTACTAGGTATCTGTAACAGTATGCAATCACTAATGATAATGATCAAAAACCTTATGGAAAAATTGCATATTATGACATAAAAATGGATAGAAAAAAAGAAGCCGACACTAATAAAATGGGAATAAAATGGGATAGGGTTCAGGGGTAATAATGATGGTGTCAGAAATAACGTGAAAATTTGGTGATTTGTACATTACACAAAGCCACACACAGAAACATTTGCATCCTCGTTGTGGGCAACAAGGGCAAGAGATTTATCAACCACAAGGACATCAGAGCATTCCTCAGCCTTCCCAATGTCCAAGTTTTGCTTTTTTCTGTGGAAGGAAAGGGAATATCTCCTTTCTGAAATTCAATAGCAAAATCTGCACGTAGATTGTTTGAAAAATGAGATAACAGAACCGGTCTTATTCTTCAAATCAAGCAATAAAATTTTCATGTTTTCCCTTTCTTTTATGTCTACAACAACACTGATAATCTGTTAGCAAGTAACTTATCCAAATCCATCCATGTTTTGGTACATCTAACTGTATCCGTGTAAAAGGTTGCTAAACTAAAATGGATGCAGGAAGATGTCAAGAAATATATATTCTTTCATCCTCTGCAACAGAGTCTACATGGAAAACAAATATTTCCCTAGAATGTCATAATCCCTAGTTGTCAAAGTCTAAAATCTTCCATTACAGAAAGAGTTAAAGAAGAGAATACATGAAGAAACGGCACTCCACACCCTTCTGGGGTACCACGCAAATGATC
Organism: Gnetum montanum; assembly: GCA_015680685.1. Taxonomy (NCBI): domain Eukaryota; kingdom Viridiplantae; phylum Streptophyta; class Gnetopsida; order Gnetales; family Gnetaceae; genus Gnetum; species Gnetum montanum. The sequence goes on along the minus strand of MNCI01024326.1, from coordinate 149,830 downwards.
CCAGTAATCTGGATTCTGTTGCCTGCAAACCAATCCACCAGAAAAAAAAAACCCAAAACCATTCATCACACCTTGCATTACGCCGCAAATTTCTTTCAAAGTTTGCAGCAAAATTCAAGAAAACTAAAACTCAGACCAGAAACCGAGACTTATACAATGCAGAAAACACCTATTAGAGTTGGATAACGCCTCAAGCAGACAATGCCCATCAGCAGACATGGCAAAAGGGATCATATGGTTTTGCAGGATTGGATCTCCTGCAACTCTTTCTCTGATAAGATGAGCAAATTGTTTGGCAATGAGGGATCCCATCTGAAATGGATTCAGAAAATCTCCTGCTTGTATGTGAATGTATAGCAGGCATTCCTCATTGCTCTGTGCTGTCACCATTCCCATTTGAGGAACAGCGAATCGGCTCGGTTATTCAGCAGAGTCTATATGCTCTACCATGCTCCACTACTTACTCTGGATAATATTTACAATATTTACAAACCGATGAACACCGCACATTTCAGTTTTGATTTTTTCTGGACAATTTTTAATTCCGTTATGTATGCTTGAAACACGTTGCGAATGTAGCATGCAAGGTGTTGGTTCTGGAATTCAAACCACTATCTCTGGGGTGCACATTTCAGGGTTCCACATTGAAGAAGTACCATATGTAATAACAACATTGCCTTGATGTTGTCTAGCATTTTTAGGAATTCCCTTAGATCTAATGAACTTGGAGCATATGATGAGGGGACTTTGCCTCAAAACAAGAGCATTACAATCACTTCAATAACTTAAAATGGATCATCACAATCACTTTAATAACTTAAAATGAAGCATGCAACACATAAGCTTTGTATAGAATAAAAATACATCTCTAGGAGAACCCCTAAACTCTTGAACAAGGACTAGCAAACAAGTATACAAATAATGCTAACCTCAGGTCAGGTAAATTTAGATAATTTGAAAAGTGTAGACATTCATTTCATCCACATATTTCACAAAGAGATGTTTCCAAGTTTATAAATAGGTAAGAAATTTTTTTATTTTATTTAATAATTTTGTAGGTGTTAAACAAGGATGTGGATAAAATATCATATATCATATATTGGGAAGCTTAAGGCTAAGGCGACATTTTGTTAAGAAATGTGACAATAGCCCTTACCTTAGGATTACTGAAAATTTTCTTGCCAATTGCAAGATGATACAATATCATAGGCTATAATGCTATATTGTAGATGTGATGTAGTAGCAACAATAAACACCTATAAATAAAAATCAACTATTACATTTATGACACCATTTGATCAGTAGGTAACCAGGCTATCAATTTGTTTTCACAATCTTTGTAGTAGTTAGTGAATGTTTGCAACATGATTATGAGTTGATTGTATGACATTTTTATTCAAGTGGGATGTATTTGGACATATTTCGTGAATGAAAATAAAGATAGTGATTGATTTTATTCTATTGTACTTTGACTTAGAATAGAATTTATTTTTTCATGTCATTTCCTTTTCAATATAACTTAAATTAATAATTAATAATTTCATCCATATTAATTCTAGTGGACTGAGTGTGGCCAATTTCAAGTGTGGATGCCTATTCGCTTGGGAATCCCAACAATATTATTGCTTGGCTCGGCTAGTAGCATACTAATTGGTAATACAAGTAGTGAGCATATGGGTTTAGAATATGTATGAAAAATTGAAAATCGGACACTCATTACTTTAGGCTAGCTTAAGAATTACATTATTGTTAATTAGTTTAATTAGTTGATTTTATAATTTTACTTAGTTTAAATTAGGACCAAAAAAATATCATAATCATATTTCTTACCTTGGACTAAACCATACACATTTGGTACTGTGTTGCAATTGAAAAACACTAACCAACATCATCCAAAAGTCCAAAATCAACAACGAAAGGAGGAAAGACTTAAGGTGAACTACACTTTAATGTTCACAATACGTATAAGCATAACATTAATGTATAGAACCTATTAGTCCAATGGTTAGAGGCATATCAAGTATGTCTTAAATAATCAGACACGCAATAAATTAATAAGACACACAAAAATACACAAACATAGAAACAGTACTAGCATACACACACAACATTGTTTCCTTCAGAGAGCTAAGACACATTCCTACTCTAATGCATCTAACCCTAACCACTACTTCATAGAGAAGGGTAGTGGCCTAAGTTAGAGAGGCAAAGCCTTCCTAACAAGCCTACATATCCTTGTGAAGAGGTTCACAATGAATTAGGGCTATGTAGTTCTTTGATGATAGTTAAGATAGCATGGAACTTGTAAGGATCGTTACACTTCTCCGATCCTTGTTTTGAAGGAAAATGACTTTTGATCGACTGATAAGGCATATTTTCCTTTACTCTTCCTTGATTGAAAAAAGTGACATTATCAGAGCTTACATCTTTGTCCATATGCGTTTTTAAATGTGAAGAGAATCTTGGATATTAATGGACATCAAACAACTAAAAGTCCTTCTAATAGTATAGACAAGAAGGTCTAATGACTAGGATTATTTAACCATAAAGCATGAATGTTAAACTTAACTTGACATTCAACAAAGGTTTAGAGATGTTCACACAACTCGAGTTAAGGAAGAAAATGTTTACAGTTTTTCATGAAAATTGTATTGACCTTTATACCTAAAGTGAAATCTACTCACTTAATATGTGAGCTAGTTCTCTACCTTTGGTAGTAATATGAAAGTATAGAGTTGATCATCTATGATCAAGGCGAGACTACTTTGTACCTTGCATGAACCACTTCTCATACTTAGTGGTAATCTAATATTAGCATGTTCTATCTTTGGAGCTTTAGCCTTACTATGACATTATCCAACTTCTTGATTGAAGAGGAAGGCATTCTGATTCTCCATTCTTTAGGTAGTTTATCTTAGATCCACTTGCTAACATCTAGCATGTCATACCCTTGTCCATTTTCTTAAAAAATAATTTATGCAATATTATAACTCCCAAATATTGTGACTACCATTAGGAGGTGGTAGTGCCATGCTAGCTATCCCTATACATTCACAAATGTAAATAAATATGGTTTCTTGCACAGATGTTCGCAATGAATGACTGCTTATTCATAAGAGTATGCCACTCATCCCAAGTATTCTTCTTTAAGTATGTGTCTTGCCAAGATACCAAGAATTCCACCTTTTGATTAGGAGCATAATGAGTTGTATGTATGTTAATGATTGAATGAATCCATCATCCTTTCATAATTTCAATGTTTGGAGACCCTCAAGGCCTTAATTTTATTATATTAACATCTCCTAGATTAAACTTTTTGAACATTAAAACATGGAACATAGGATGATATTTTATCAAATATGTTGGTAATTGCGACTTGTATGCAACTCAATTCACATGACCAAAGACCTTAGAAGTTCCATGATAATGCCTTAAGAACTTTTTACTTACCCCCTTCTTTGGCCTCATCTACCTTACATAATCCATCTTCAAAAGAGCCCACTCTTTGATATCAAACTCTAATAATCTTTGCTTGCTATCAACATACTTTTTCATATGTTAGATGAACTTCTTTAACTATAGCCTAGCCACTTGGATATGATTTGCCTAGTATTTCATGAACTCATTAGCTGAAGGATTGAGACCTTAATGTGATATTTTTGACAGTTGGGGTATGGATGGTTGCCTCTTTAAGGTAAGTTCTACTAGAAAGAATCCTATGGTTGAGGAATTGTGAATGTTGTAATTGAACTGAGCTACAACCAATAAGGTCATATAGTTTGTTTGATCAAACTAGATAAAGTTCCTCAAGTATTCTTTTAGGATGTTATTCACCCATTTTGTCTATTTATATTTTTAAAAATGATACCCTAAAGATCTTTTCAACTTCATTCTCATTATTTAAAATAGCTTCAATAAAAATCCCTCATGAATTAAGACTTTTGATTTGGCATAATGCTTGTCAACAATCGAAAATAGCAAACCATATAGTTAAAGAACAAGGATGTTGCATTATTATTCATGTAAGATGTGAGGCATAGAATGAAAATGACATACTTAGAGAAATTGTTCACTACTACAAGAATGCTAGAAAATTCTTATACTATGGGAAGCGTGTTGATGAAATTTAAGAAAATAGTAATCCATGGAAGCATTGGAATCTCCAAGGAGTAGAGAAAACCACTTTGTCTCTCATTGGAACTTTCGTCTTATTAGTAAACAAAACAACCTTGCACAAAATTTGCTACATTAACCCCTAAATTAGGCTAATAGAAACTTCTTTGTACCAATGCCATTATTCCTTTATTCCCTAGATGGCCTACCTAGAAGGTGCTATGACATTCATCAATGATTTGAGAATGCAAAACATCCTAGTTTGGAATATAGATTTGATTTTTTTTTAAATGAGTAGTTCATCCATTTTACTAAATTTGACTCATCACCATCCTTGACCATCTTCAAAAACTCTTAAGTATGCTAATCATGATACAATTCATCTTTGATTTTCTATTTAAGTTCATGATCGACTATCATCCAAGAGCTATTCGGTTAATCCATAATCTTTAATAAACATATATGAGGACATTGACTTAAAGCATTTGCTACTGCCATATTCTCTCTACTTGGCTAATAGATAAACTAAAAGTCAAATTCTTATAACAAACTTATCCCCTAAGCTTGCTTTGACTTTAACTTGGATTAAGTGAGAAGGTAGCTTGAGGTTGTATTATCTATTTTGACTATACAAGGCCACCTAGAAGGTAGTGTCATTATGTATGAAGGTAGTGCACAATGATGAACATCTCCTTTTCATACATTACTTACAACTATTCTATTGGGTTTAGCTTCTTTGACTCAAATGTAACTTCTCTAATTACCTCATTCAAAGAATCATTATGAACTTTGAATGACTTTGAGAAGGTAGGAAGGGACAACATGGACTGGGTTGTAAGAATTGTCTTGATCTTATCAAAAGCTTTATGGCACTTATCACTTCATACATAAGGGGCATATTTTTTTTTTTAAATTGGTCAATATTACTATTCCATCAAAGAACCCATAAATAAACTTCTTGTAATAATTGATAAATCATAGAAATTAGCACAATTCATGCATGTCCTTTGGAATAGGTCATGTGGAAATGACATCCATATTCTTCGGATCTAGCTTCAGCTTGTCTTTACTAATGATGCGGTCCAAGAATTTTAACTTTAGCTTCATAAAATCATACCTCTCACTTCTCATACGACTTGTACTTTTGCAATTTGGAGAACACCCAAGTCCAAGTGTTCAATTTGTTTCTTCATATGATGAGAATGCATAAGGATGTCATCTAGATTTACCACCATGAATGTTTCAAGATATAGATGAAACACCTCATTCATGAGTGTGCAAAAGATGGTAGGATTATTACATAACTCAAAAGGCATGACTATCCACTCATATGAGTTGGAATAAGTAACATAAGCTATCTTTTCTTCATTCCCTTTTATAATCCACACATGATAGTAACCTTGACGAAGGTTGAGTTGAGAGAAAACTCAAGTCCTTACTAGCTAGTCAAATAGGTCTAAAATTAAGAATACTAGATATCTATTCTTGACGATGTACTTGGTTTAGGAGTTTAAAATCATAACATAGTCTCAATGTGTCATTTTTATTTTTAGTAAATATCATCAAGGCTCCATATGAAAATTTGGAGAATTAAACTACTTTTATAACTCTTTCAATTCAATAGAAGTCATTCAATAAGGTTTCTACTTGAAAAGGATACTTTCTAGTAATAGTTTAATACTATGATTCACCACTTGTCTTTCTGGTAACTCACTTAACAACTTTGCTAGCATCAAATCCTTATATCTCCCTAGCATCCTCTTGATGTTTTCATTTACTTGGGTAGTATCTTCCTCTTCCATATTTGTTAAGATAGCTAGAAACATTTGTTAGGTTGGATCTTGAGTAACCCTCTTCATCACCATTGGAGAGATAATTTAAACCTCATAAAATGTACTAGTTACTTCTGGCATAGAGGTCTTTACTGCACAGGGTGATTCCACATATGAAATGTAAAGAACATTGAGAAATTAGACAACTAGCACCTTTTCCTTCTTGAAGAACTCTTGTCCAAAAATTACTTGGAAAGAGTTAGTATCCAGCTTCCCACTCCATTGGTCTACGTTTGCCTCTATATTCTTCACCATTCCCATGCATCTAATTGGATGAAACTTTGCTAACTTATAGGATGCTGAAGCTAGTTTGACTTACAAATTGAGAATGTGAGTGATTTTTGGTGAAATAAAGTTATGGCTAGCAGTTGTGTTAATGATGGCATCCACCATCTTTGATGGAAACTTTATTAAGAACATATGTACTAATCACAAATTGGTTTTTTAGTTTGGCTACTCTTCTTGAACATTCTACTAAATTACAATCAAACTTCAAAATATTTGCTCAATCATGTCAAGGATCTTGATTTTCTATCCATTATCATTTACCATGATTACTTGAAATTTAGCATGTGATTGATACTCAAGAGTGTTTTACTATCAATCATAATTTGGACCTCTTCTAGTTGTTCACTAATTGTGGTTTTGAAGGTAGTCCCAAGTAACATAATTTTCCAAGTAAATAAAGCACCTTATGCTAGGAAGCCTTGGAGGATTGTTGATGGATCTTTCAAAGTATGGGCACTTATCCCTAAACCTATTGTGAACTTTGAGAATATAACATGTTTCATTACCTATGGTATAAATCTTAGTAACCAAGGCCAATGGTAGGATGTAGACCTTAAAATCCACCATTGAAATTCGTTCCACCATGCCCATCAGATTTAGCACCAAAACTTTTGTTATTTCAGGATGCATATACACTATTCTTTTCTTACTTTTGAGTCTTAGAATCAACCACCAAGCTAGCAACCAACTGAAGTGCTTCCATATACTCTTTGATATTATGGGTTTTGATCTCCCACTAGGCTTGAGCTTTTAGGTTATTGAAAAACATAAAAACTTGGTCCCATCATTAACAATAGAAATTTACAACACCGCCCTCTAATACTCCTTGATAAAATCATCTAGCTTTCTACTTTACTAGATTTATTTTAAATTCACCCAAGCCTTGTTAAAGAAAATACTTGGGCAAAAGTTCTAGATTAGTTTAGTTTTGAATTTTTTGTATATATCTACCAACCTTCAAGTTGTCCAAAATCTCATCTTATAGACAATGCTAAGCCATTGGATTTGAGAAACTCCCCTAAATATCTATGAGTGATGCTAACGTTAAGCTTTTCAGGATACTCCTTCATCTTCAAGAACTACTCCATTTTAAAGAGGAAGATATATATGAGCTTATTATCTTGATCTCCTTTGTAAGCTTTAGGGTTTTCTGCCTAGAATTTAGGTGTAGATACCTAGAACTAGATGCAACTACTTTTGCTTGTACGACCAAATAGTTCTTGAGTTTTTAACTTCTAACCTCAAGTTTCTTATTCTTCACTTCTAGGTTCATTAATCTTTACAAGACTTCCCCTATAGAGACTTAGATATCATCAACAACATGCCCCATCTACTCTACACAATTTCATAGCATAAAATCTTAAGCCACGGAGAGCTTGTTCTTAACACTTGAATTCAATTCTCTCATATGCAACATATCAATTTTTTTCATAATATTATGAACCATTTTCATTCATTCAATAAATAATAGGTGGTTGAGAATCACATTTTCAACCTTTAATAGTTTTCTGAATAACTTTTGTATCTTTCCATTAGGATCATTATCATGCCTCTTGAAGGGAATCTTCACATCATAATCTTGGTATTCATGTTTGATCATATCCTCATGAATTTCATTATGCACACATTCTTCCATATTGGCATCCCAAATTAGTCCATTAAGAGGATTGAGAGCAAGTAAAGCATTGCTAGAATTTTAGCTTTCTGTGCTCTTCTTCTTGTTCATTAGGATAACATATGAATCATGAGCAACAAACCACTTTCTTATATCATGAACCACCACTAGTCTCAAGTCATGAATCATGAATATGATATCAAGTTTTATGGTTCCATCTATAAAAATCATCATACAACATCATCTAAGAGTCTTGAATTAACAATGAAAGAAAGGTGAACTCAAGGTGGACTACACCTTAATGTTCATAATATTTGCAAGCACAACATAAGTGCACATAACCTATTAATCTAAAGGTTAGAGGCATAGTAAATACACCTTATGTAATCATATAAGAAACAACCTAATGGTATGCACATACATGCATGACCATAGAAAGAGTACTAGCATAGACACATGACACCATTCCTTTAAGAGAGCTAAAACACATTTTGACTTTAACATATCTAACCCTAAGCCTTACTCTGTAGAAAAGAGTGGAGGCTTGAGTAAGAGAGGCAAAGCCTCTCCAACAATCCTACATATCCTTGTGATAATATTAACAATGAAACAAGGGTCATGTAGTTCTTTGGTGATAATTAAGATTTTATAACACTTGTAAGGATCTCCACACTACTCTGACCCCTATTTTAGAGAGAAACATTTTTCGATCCATCAACAAGACATGTTATCATAAAAAATTAGGGACTAATATTAGTCTAAGTGAGAAGATAGTGACTAATGATATCATATTTAACTACCTAGTTACTCTGCTAATTTCATCCATAGATAACTTGACAATCTCTCATAATTCTTTTGGATTTTATGGTTAGACGTAGGGCATACTTACCACTCATCATTTACCATTGCTACTATGGATGGTGCTAGTATTTTAGGAATTTAGATCATACATGATCATTATCTATAGTTTTTAAAGGTTTATTGTTTAATAATATTAGATATTGTAACACACACATATTAATTAATCATGTTTACTTATTATAAAGTTGATACTCCACATCCTGCAAAAAACACCATGGAGGGTAATGATATAATTGGTCTTAACAATGATGATGAATGATCATACCAAGTGAAGATCTCATTTTCCCATCCAAATCATTACTATCCTAAATTCTATTTTATCTTTCACTAGGATGAACAACTATGATGATGGGATGTACAAGACAACATTATTCTACCACTTGATAAAGCAACTCCATTAATTCTTATAACTACATTGATGAAAAATTGACTCGAAGTTGTTTCAAATAAGTATTGAGTGCACCATTACATGATCAAACCATACAAGCCTACTAATGCTTAGTGTAGCCAAGGCCATATACTGGAGATCCATCATGAACTTCACAAGGGTAAACACAAATCTAGTGATATCCTAGTCTCAAAAAGAGCATATTAGATACCAATAAAATATATCTCATTATCAAAACCCTCCAAATATTTAATGTTGATGAATCTAATAATATATTTCTATATTTTACCTTGGAAAATAATCAAGAAAGATATCAAACAAGACCTAGAATAGAAAAGGCATCTAGAACCTAGGTCCTTAAATATATAATGAATTATCAAAGGGATCATGGAAGGAGAGCAAGCTAACATGGTTTTTATAGTTCTCCACCCTTTCTTTATCATCATCGTTAAGCTTTGATGAGAATAAATATAGACCAAGAGGGATGGATATAGACAAGGGCTATGACATGTAAATTGCTGGGGATGGTAGAAGACATCATGATATACATCTTAGAAAGACAATGAAAGACATAGTGATGAAGACCAAAGGTAAGAAAGAAGGCATCAAAGGAAGCACAGAAAGAAGCATGATTGTGATGAGGACTAGGAGTATGATTTAAATTAAAGAGGTAGTAAGAATTTTCCATAGGCATAAGACAGAGTCACATCAAATGACGTAATATAAATAACATTCCCAAATTTGAGGGAGGTTATAATTCTATCCTATAGCATCATCTATAAGTCTTTCTTAATATCTGTGTCTTGTAGAACATAGAGAGAAAGTAGAAAAAGTGAAACTCTTCCCAATAATACTCATCAAAAAAGTTAAAAGTTGGTATAGATTGTTGAAGCTAAAGTCAATCCATCAGTAATCCACTATGCTAGAGTACTTCAACAAAAATTGCTAAACATAAGAGTGTTTAATTTAGGAAAAAAGGGCTAGGAATAGAAACAACAAAATCATGAGTCCCTTGATGCAGTATTGAATAGATAATATTTCTTATTGCATAGGTGTCTAGACCATGGGTTTTCTCAAAAAGAGAAACTTTGTCACATCATAAATGAGCTCTAAAATAAAATGAGAAAAATCCTTGGGACCTATGCCTACAGGAAATTATCAAGAATTAGAAGCCATCATATATAAAGGTTTATTGAATAGATGGTAAAGGAAGAAGAAGAACTATGGAAGAAGGAAAGCATATAGTAATACAATTGGCACCCATATATTCATAAGAAGAAAGTCCATATTTATGAGTAC
>MNCI01024326.1:126849-138690 GCA_015680685.1 Gnetum montanum | reverse complement strand
ATGTACTACTTGATGAGGTTATCTCATGAAAAACTTTACTAATGGATAAACTCATCATCTACGTAAAAAGAAAGGTTGAAAAAATGTGGGATTACCTAGTTGATAACTTTCAATCCATATTAAAAATTATGGAGGAACAAGTAGATCAAGGTAGAGGTAGGGGCCAAGATAAGAAAAAGAAAAAGAAAAAGATAAGAACACTTATCAATAGAAAGGAAAATTTGCAATAGTAGAGGAGAATGCAAACTCTAATTTGGAGAAGGACGATGAATGTGACATCTATCAATATGAACATCGAAAGGGATGCTTTCTAGTAATGTCACATCTATAGGAGCTAGGCTCATATGCTCTAAATCCTAAGTTTATAAAACACAAACATCTAGGTGATTGTCTTATCCACAAGATAATTATAGGTACTTTTGTAATCAACAATGCTATCAAAATGGGGCTTTTTCTCAATCCTAGAAGTACTACTAATGGTAGTGGTAAAATCAATAGTTGTGGGGGAGGCCACCACTGAGAGAATTGTATCCATATCACTTGCTGGAAAATATGGCTATTATGTGGAAAAACCTATTTTTCTAAGTGGTCCTATTATACATGGCTCTACTTATTACTTTTATCCTTGAAAATACCATGTTCCTACAACACTCACATGGAGTCATCTTTATACACCTATCATCATGAACCACATCCTCTTTAGCACACTCATATGCATCTCCAATTTATGCCACCTCCATCAACATAAGGGGAGTTGCTATCTCAACCTTAATAGAAGAATGCCACTTGCATTATCATCACTCAATGGGATGATAGTACTAGTAGCTTAGACCATAGACCTAGGAAATGCTTCTTCTTCAAGGTGGTCTCCATGCCTATGAAAGAAGGTAGTAGACCTACTACCCCATGAGGTCTAGTGTAGGGTTCATATGCAGAAAATTCTTTTCTCATAACCTCCACACCTCCTATTCTCATGCATGAGTCAATAGTCATCACCACTCCTCAACAAAACAATCAGACTATATGCTCACATATGCTATAATCGATTGAATTAAAGTAGGTGATCTATCCAATAAAAGAACAAACTTGAGAAGTCCTCTAATTTATTTGTAGATAATCAAGAATGCATCCTACAAAGCTCCTCTAAACTTAGCTTTAAGGATGAACCTCATTTTCAAGAAATGTTCTAGGCTTAAAACATGTCCTAGATGTAGAAAATCAATATCTAGTTAAAGCTTAGAGCCTAATCCATCACTATTTCTTTAAGGTGGGTGAATTATGTGATAAGAACCATTAGTGAATGGTCTTACCCAAGAGATTTCTTGGTGATCTAGATCAGCAACAACAAAGGATGATTTTCCATCATCATGGAAAGAGCATAGCTTAGTACTATTGATGCTAAGTTAGGAATTAGAGATCTTTCCTTGAAGATCATCAAGGAAAATAAATATGACATTATGGAGATGCAAAGAGTTCCATATGTCACATATAATGACATGGGATATAGCTATGCATAGAGACTATGGACCATTGAGCAAACAAAGATCCCAACATGCAGTAAGTACATAGAAGAAGTACATGTGTAGAAGTTCATGCATGTAATAACTACCAAGAAATAAGATAACTATTGCTTAAGAAATGAAAGTGCTAAACTATCTAAAACATGCATGGAATCATCCAAACAACTTATTGGTTCCTATACTAAGAAAATGAACAAAGTATAGGACCTACAAGAAAACATCCTTCACCTTAGTAATAAACAAGACTAAAGTTAAAATTTAAAAAGGAAAAATATTTAGACCTTTTAAGATAAAAATTCTTTCTAGTATAATAAGTCATGAGTATCTAGATAATCAAAACTTTATTATCATAAATATTAAATAGACTGACAAATGAAAATGTAAATAATTAAAGATGATCACTAGAAAACCTATGGTGTATGATCTAGGGAATGTGTAATCCATTTTTTAGGGTTCATCCATAAGCCTAGTTGAATGAAGAACTGATAAGTACTTTTTACCTTTTTGTTTTACAATTTTTTATTATTTTATAATTTTTCTATTTTTCTAAAATTTTTCATTTTTAACATTTTCCTATTTACTATATTTTCCATTTCTTATTACTTTTCATGTCTTTGTAATTTTATATTTTCTTAGGTTACTTAATTATACTTTTGGAGATATTTTCTATATTTTTGTTAATGATATTACCAATCATGATGCATGAATCAACACCACATGTTGGAACTTTTTTGTATGGTATCAAACTATAGAAGAAATGATTGAAAATGTTAGTAAGACCAATTTATCTATCCCTCCATTTCTATTAATAATAGATCCTTATCATGGGAATAATATGATCCCTATCACATTAAAACCTTATATTAATTCATGGATAGATATCTTGGGGTATACCTATGTTTCAATTATTTTAGGTTATAGCACCCCCCTTAAATTACTTCATGACCACTATGCCTTGAAAGAAGGAGGTAGGACCAAAGGGATGTGGACAAGGATGTAACATTGAGAGTATTTGTTGATTCTTAGGAATTCCACCTTAGATTCCATTAATCCCACATTAATGCATTACCACTTATGTTTTTATTAGCTTTGGAAAACATTAATTACAAATAATTATTTTCTTGTTACATTACTAGAAAGACATGTAACTTGAAGTTAGGTTATTTTCAAGAATCCCATGGTTCCTTGGACTAGTTTTATTATGCAACTAGAAAGGCATGTGACCCATGCTTGATGATACTTCTCTGATGGGATTTGCATTAGTTATGAGGCTAGAAAGTTAGGTAATTGATCTTTGAAAACTATCCTCTAACAAATGGCCAAGGTTTGCAAATTCCAAAATGATAGTTAATTAATTATTCTCAAAATTTTTAACATTTTATTTCTTCATTTTCTTTTTGGATGATAGTGTCTTCATGTGGTGGCTAGTTGGTCTTATGGTAATGGGCTTAGGATGATGCAATGTGATGTTACTAGTAATAATCAAACTTGAATTGGAATCCTAGACAAGTATAATGATCAATTTAACCACACATCACACATAGGATCCAATATGTCCATGGTAAGATATCTCATGTCCTAATTTTGCAATTTCTACTCAATTCAATTTCACCTCATTGATACTATGCAATTATAAATTCTATGGTTGGATATACCATAGCATAGGATTCTAACCAAGATGGTTGTGTATAGGTTAGGATATGCACATGATCAACATTTAACTTCTAAGGTATCCATGCATACCTATAGAAGTGGTTATGCATTGTTAATATAGGTACGAGTTTGCTTTAGGGAGGACCCACTTACATAGCTCTTGTTTTCCATGTCTATGGACCAATCTCATACCTTCAAAACATCATGGATAATTTCTCTAAGATCATGCATTATTGTGGGACCCACTTCCTATCAATTTTTTTTAATTATTAATGATTTTATATTGAATTTTTCTCTAAATTCCCTATTCTTAGCAATTTTATAACCTAAGCAACTAGTGTTTTCATGATTTCAACATTGTGGTGCATTAGGAGGCATTAGACATCACAAAAAAAATCCAAAAATGATGATTTTAAGTTGAAACTATAGTGGAAAATGAAGTTTATAAGGGTTGGAATATTACATTTCTTGTGATATTACATGTGCAATATTACAACTATAAAAACTATATACATGTGCATCCTTCTTAAATTTTTCATTTTTACATCAAACAAGTAGAAAGTTTTTGGCATTTTGAGAGCTTAGAGCATTCCAATAGTAATATCTTGTAAATTGGAACTCCAATTTCACCTATTTAAAACCTTTTGAGCTTCCAAAGTTGAGATTTTTGTCATGGCATCCTTAGAATGAAAAGTTGATAATTTTTTAACCCCCTTATTTTTGAACATTAAGGTAATTATTAATAAAAAAACTAATTAATAATTTGATTTTTTATTTATCTTAGAATCCTAGGAACACTATCCCATGATTACTTTGAGCACTTAATGCTAACATTTTTAAATTTTAATCTAAGGATTCAAAAAGGATTTGAACACTAAGGAAAAGTTGCCAAAACTAACATTGATCCTTTGGTGATTGCAAATGATACCAAAAAGAGTTTCTTAGTTAGGAGGTATTTTCCTAGGGACAAGATGTTGAGGAAAGGATGAGAAGAGATAAGAGAAGAAAATAACGATGGCCAAGTAGTAGATAAAATAATTAGAGCTTAGGTATCATATGTTTATGGCCTAGAGATCTATAGATGATGATGAGAAATTTTGGTTCATTCTTAATTGATTCAACATGAAAGAGAAGGAATGGATGGAGGAATCCAGGCTAGAAGAATTGCCATTACCTAAAATGATATGAAGATTAATTGCCAATAAAATTTGAAAAATTTTTGAAGATTTTTGAAAAAACTTTTATTTGTAATTATATCATGTAATTTTTTATAATGTATACCACTTAAATAAATGTTAAAATGCAGCACTCAAGTTTTGGTAATGCTATCAATTAGTTAGTTGAGTCAATGTCACCTGACAAATTTTGTAATTCAACTTGTACAACTTGAGGATAAGTTTTTGGTAAGTCATGGGAGTATGATGAAATATTATATATTATATGTAGGGAATCTTAAGGCTAAGTGATGTTTGGTTAGGAAACATTGGCATAGCCCTTATCTTGGGTTTCATAAAAATTTCCTTTGTTTTCTATGATATTACATTTGTTACAATATTGCAACCTATGATGCTATATCATAGATGCAATGTAGAAATAGCAATAAATGCCTATAAATATTATTTACTTATTGCATTTATGGAACCATTCAATTAGTATGTAGCTAGAATCTGTTAGTTTATTTTCTTAATTCTTGTAGTAGTTGGGGGTTTCTTGTAGTGTGGTTGTGAGTGAATTTTACAACATCTTTATTTAAGTGGGAAGTACTTGTAAATATTCTATAAATAATAATAAAGATCAAGATTGATTCCATTTTATTACAACACTCTTAGAATAGAATTTACTTTTCCATGTCATTTACTTTCCAATATAACTTAGATTAATAATCTACAATTCCATGCACATTAATCATAGTAGAATGAACATGATCAGTTTCAAGCATAAATGTGTATTCGATTGGTAATCCCAACAAAGTTGTTACTTGGTTTTCCTAGTATCATAATGCTTGGTAATCCTAGTGGTGGGTATGTAAGTTTAGGACATGTATGACAAACTAAAAATTATAGACTCATTACTTTACACTAGCTTAGAATTTACTTTATTATTTATTAGTTTAATTAGCTATTTTATATAATTTTACTTTATTTAATTTAGGACAAAATAACATCATGATTATATGCTTTATCTTAGACTAAACTATATAGGTTGTGAATCATTATTAGTCCAAGTTGGAAGACAATGGCCTACAATTTCATGTTTAACTACTTATATACTTTTCTAGTTCTATTCACATATTACAACATGATCTTTTACAATGCTTGTGCATTGTATAGTTGAATGTAGGACATGCTTGCTGCTCATCAAATATCTTCCTTTATCTACTTTATTTGAGCTTTTTATTAATGAACTTGAAGAGTGGATGCATAAAATACTAATTCAATTTGAAATTACAATTAGAAGTAGTGTTGTTACACTCTTTACATTGATGATATTATCTTAGTCTTAAATTTAATGGAAGGATTGCAACAAATACTTAATATTCTTATGACTTTTGTAAATGAAGTTAATGTCAAAATACTAAAATCATGCTTCGTGGCAAATGAAATAAGATGTACAATTTTACTATAGGAAATGTTCCTATTTTTTGCAAACAACTCTATCATGTCATTATTCAATGGATTATTCCTTATGGATGTGTTTTTTGGGATTTTTCCCTATCAAATAAATATAAAAAACACAAGGTTTTGGGTCCTACCTTATTAAATAAATATTAGAAACAAATAGAAGAATCATGGATGATACCCTAAGGTTATAGCTTACACTAAGGAGGGAATTATTTGTTAGTTGATTTTTTACTTACACGTAAGGGATTGGGGCATTTCCTTATCAAATAAATATTAGAAATAGATAGAAGAAGCATAGATGATGCCCTTGAAAGTTTATAGCATACACTAAGGAGGGATTTATTTATTAGTTGAATTTTTACACTCATGAGTGAGTTATTTGTTACTTGATTTTTTACTTGCAGTTAGTGAGACCCCTTGGATGTCTTAAACTAGTTTCATAATTTCTTTTATGGAATTTATACAAATGTTTTTAAAAATTTTTAACGAGCATGTGACTTGAAGTTACTAATCTAACAACACTAAGCTTAATAAGTAAAATATACATTCTTTATCTTTATTTTAAGCACACAAATGGGTAAAATAAATAGTACTTAAAAAACTATGGGAAAATGTACAAAAGCCAAAGAAAAGAAAAGAAAAGAAAATAAAAAATCTATTTGAATAGTACAAGGAAAGCCTAAAGACAAATTATTTATTTGTTGCTATTCCTTACACTAAGATTAATGGGTAAATATCTTTATTTTAAGGACACAAACCAATAAAATAAACAACTTTAAAAACTATGAGAAAATGTACAAAAGTCAAAAGAAAAGAAAAGAAAAGAAAAGAAAAAATCTATTTGAATATTACAAGAAAAGCTTCAAGGAAAATTATTTATTTGTTGCTATTCCTTACCATTTGTCATATACAATTAGCAAAGTATGAATGAGATCTCATCATCTCACACAAGTAAATAACTCAAAATTTCTTGTGAAAAATGAATATGTTAATTGGGTAGTATAAATAGCATTGAAGATGATTCCCACATTTTCATGCAATATTGATACATTTAACCACATTAAAAAAAGATGGAATATTATCATTGCTAATTTGATTGACTTGTTTGTTCTTAGTAATTTTCTTAATATTGTTATCAAAATTCATAGCATGCATATTTCTTCCATTCAATAGATAAAAAAATAACTTAATAAAATTTCAGTTTCAATTTTAAAAAGAAGAAAGAATCAATATGAATACTTGTCTATGAATGTGGAAAAGCCTTGTGTATGAATATTAAACATTTGTTATTTTTTCTTAAAAAGGTAATTCAATTTGAACACGTGGAAAAATAACCGCCTTTTTTATACGGCATGTCATAAAACTTGATATGTCTGCATATAAGGGTATAGGCAATTATCTGGAGCGACTGCAACTGCGTCTGCAAGCAACTGGAGCGACTGCAACCGCGTCTGGAGCGACTGCAACTACGTCTGGAGCGACTGGAGCGACTGCAACCGCGTCTGCAACAGGTGGGACGGTGACTGATACTTCTGCACCGGGCGCTGACGGGAATGGAGCGGCTGTGACAGCAGGAGCTGAGCCAGCAGGAGCGGCGGCGAACGGACCAGAGGGGGAGCCGCGGACGGCTAGCAACTTCGGAGAATACTCCAAAGTAGGAACGGAAATAAGAATAAAAGTTACTGGCCCCAACGCTGATATGCTGGGGAGATTGGAACGCAGCCTCATCGGCAAGTTTGTGTCCGAAGGGGCTTGACCTCGTATCCACCTGATCCGGCGCTGGGCTTGGAATGCGTGGGGGTTAGACTCAGTGACGGTCTCCTGCCTGGCTGACGATCGCCTCCTGTTCGGCTTCGCCTCCTTGGAGGAGCGTGAGTAGGTCCTGGTGGGTGGACCTTGGTTCTACGGCGCGCGCGGGCTGGCCCTGGCTTCCTGGCGTCCCGACACCCACCGGGACCAGGCATTGTTTGCCCGTGCACCGGTCTGGGTTTGGCTATATGGCCTCCCCCTCAAGTACTGGTCACCGGAGTTTTTGCGGTCGCTGGAGGCTCTGCTTGGTGATTTCATCAAGTTTGACCACCCCACGGCCATCTTCGATCACCTGCGGTTCGCTAGGTTCTGCGTCTAGTGACCTCTCCTCGCCCAGGAACCTATCAAGGAGCTGGTCCTCGTCA
Source organism: Gnetum montanum (assembly GCA_015680685.1). Taxonomy (NCBI): domain Eukaryota; kingdom Viridiplantae; phylum Streptophyta; class Gnetopsida; order Gnetales; family Gnetaceae; genus Gnetum; species Gnetum montanum. Next base: position 130,722 of record MNCI01024326.1, on the reverse strand, counting down.
CGGACCTTGGGGAGGAGCGGGTCCAGGTCCTGTATGAGAACCAGTCGGGGACACTGGCCCAGCATCGACCAGGGAACAACTAGAGCCGCCCCACAGGGTTCACGGCTTCGCCTGATGACGGATATTACGTCGTAGGAAAGAAAGGCCGTGTGGCCCACAAGAACCCGCCAGCACCCAGAGGGAGGGCCCGACGACAGGGAATGGGCACTGCCCTGAAGGGTGCAACATCCAAAGCTGCGCCAAGCGGGGGACCCCTCTCGGGGGAACCAATGCAGCCAATCGTACTGAGTGCTCACCAGGCAGAGTTGCCGGGGACGGGACAGGACACTGCGGCCAAGGCGGTGAGCAAGTCTTATATTTTGGCACTGGTGGGGCCTGGTGCTCAGCATTTTGTAGGAAAACAACCGACGTCCTCTCTGGCAGGGGCAGAACCACGGCAAGGCCCGCACGGAACACCCTGCACCCCCAGGTCGGGGGGTGGGCCCGCTCCACGAGGATTTATCCCCGCCTCCGGTCACGGACTGGATTAATACTAGTCGGGGGTCGGCGCGGCCCTACTCCCCTCCCAAGGAGACGCGGAGCCACCGCACACCGGGAATGCCCGTATCCATTTACGCGGCAAAGAGCGGAAGACTGGACAGCCTCACTCGTCGACAGAAGGCCATGCAGCTGTTCGTAGATTTGGGAGTGCAGCCCACGCTCCAGGAGGTGTACCAACGTTCCTTGTCTCCATGAAGGTCCTTTCCTGGAACTGAAGGGGACAGGGTACCCCCTACAAGCAGCATACCCTGCATTGTTTGGTACGGGACGAGAACTGTGACATTGTATGTCTGCAGGAAACGAAATTGCAGCAAACGGAGAATGAAACTCAGACTCTCCGGTGTCCGGGGTCCCAGCAGGGGGTGAGCGGGTGGTCTCGCGATCCTGACCAAGGTGGCCTCGCACACCCTGGACACGTCAGACTGGAGCATTACGGTGCATCTGCCCAGATAGGACGTTTGGATTACCAATGTCTACAGCGCCCAAGGGTGGCAGGCACGTTTGCAGGAGCTCTCTCGGGTTGAAGGGCTAGTTCCCCAGAAGGCCAGCTGGCTTTTAATCGGCAATTTCAACCAAAGGCTCTTCGCCTGGGAAAAGACAGGTGATAATTTAGCAGAGCCCCCAGGGGCAATCGAGATGCTCGCCCTGCTGCAGCAATACAATCTGACCGATATGGAAATTACCGGGTGCGTGTACACGTGGAGCAGCCGCAGGCAAGGTGCCGCGCCGGTCCAGTCCCGAATTGATCACGTCTGGGCTAGCGAAAAATTGCTAAACGAGTGGGAGTTTCAGGCTTACGATGGTGCCCGCATGGCCTCTGACCACCGGCCCATCTTCTACAAACTGGAGCAGGGTGAGTTCTAGAAACCACGTATTTTCCGCTTCGAGCGCACCTGGATCCGCACGCGGTGGCTTGGGAAATTGGTGCAAGACATCTTGCAGAATTACAGCACCTCGGGGGACCCACGCAAATTTCTCAAAAATGGGCTGCGGACGTTGAAACAACTAATTAAAAATATCGCTCCTTCCGAGAAATACCGGTTCAGAACGGGCCGCAGCCAGTTGCAAGCCAAACTGCAGACCATTCAATCGCTGCAGGAGCAACAAGGAAGTGGGGCCAACCTCACCAGGGAGGAGCTTGCCCTGCAGGCCGAGCTGCAGCTCCTGCATCATGAGGAGGAGTACTGGCGTCAGAGGGCACGTGTGCAGTGGCTGAAGGCGGGAGATCGGCACATAAAATTTTTCTTCTCTGCCACGAAGGCACACCGCGGCTCCCGAAATGGACCGATTCAGTGCCTCCTGCAAGGTGAGTCGTCGACGAGTGCTGGCATCCTTCTGCACTACTAGCTGCAGGTGTGGGAATGGCGGCGAACGGACCCTGTTTCGGTTCCCGTGGCCAGATTTCTGAACCAGGCCGATAATTTCCGGCTCTTGAGGCCTTTCACGCTCCAGGAACTGCACGCGGCGCTGCAGGGAATGCCTGCCAATAAGGCACCTAGACCAGATGGCTGGCCCATTGAATTTTTTGCAAATTTCGAGGATGTTCTCGAGAAAAACCTACTGGACGCGTTGAACCACATGTTGGCAAGGAGACAGGTGCGAAATGAAATTAATTGCTCGCGCGTGGTGTTACTACCGAAGACGGAGAACCCCACATCCCCTGGCTATTTTTGCCCCATTGGGGTCTGTAACTCTTTGTTGCGGCTGTTCTCCCACCTGCTTGTGGCCAAACTACAGCCGCACATGACGTAGCTTGTGGGAAAGCACCAAGCAGCGTTCATGAAGGGACGCCACCTACAGGACTAGGTCCCACTACTCCAGGAGATTCAACACTCCCTTCGGACAACCAAACTTCCAGGCCTGTACATCAAGCTGGACATTACCAAGGCCTACGATTCCGTTAGTTGGGCCGCCTTGAGGTCTGTTTTTCTCGCTAAAGGGTTTGACCCGACTTTCGTTGACCTCTGCCTGCAGATCCAGCGTGGCGGACGATTCTCGATTGATATCGATGGGCAGTTGTGGGGCTTTCATGGGACCGGCCGCGGACTGCGCCAAGGAGACCCACTGTCCCCGCTCCTCTTCCTGATGTTGATGGACCTCCTGCAAACTTACTGTACGGAGGAAGGGGTTCTGGGGTTAAATGTGCACGGCATTCATTGCCTCTCTGCCCACTTTGCGGATGACACAATGATCTACACCCGGGCCACAGTTCTGCAGGCCAGGGCGATTCTGAAAGCGCTGGACAGGCTGCACCGGGAGGTTGGCCTGGTGCCCAACCCAGGGAAATCTGCGCTTTTTTTCACCCACACTCACCCGTCGGTGTGCAGCAAAATTGTCCAAATCCTGGGGATTCTCCCGGGGGCAGCTGATGAAAAGTACCTGGGCATTCCTATGCATAACTGGCATAGGCAGCAAACCTAGCAGGCGCTCATTGCAAGGATTCAGAAGCGCGCAACCCACTGGACAAATAATTTCCTGACACGGAAGGGGAAGATGGTGTTGGCATCCTGGGTATTGGGCGCCATGACACGGTTCGCTGCCTCGGTGGCCTCCCCGCCCCTCGGCGTCACTGCCAAGATTGACCAGACTATCCGCAATTTCGTCTGGTCTGGCGACAAGGGAGGAAATAAGATGCATCTGCTGGCATGGCCTAAAATCGTGCGGCCCCAGTACGCGGGGGGAGTTGGACTCCTCCCCTTCTCCCTAGAGGTGGCCCTGGGCCATCATAGGCTCCTCCAGCGCCTGGCCACTGACAATGAGGACCCCTCCCTCTAGGTGCAAATCCTGAGGGGAAAATACAGTCCCTAGACGGCAGCTAACTCTGACTTCCACATTTGGAGGTAGCTCTGCGCTCAGGCTAGGGCAATGGACAGCGTTGAGGAGATCCACCTGCACCCCCGTTAGCTCCTTCAGAAGCTGTTCCTGGCCGACCCGTGCTGGAAGCGGTTGTGGAAGGGCATTCTTCCAGAAAAAATCAAAGCCTTTGGGTGACTGATTCTCCACCAGGCCCTCCCTGTCCGCGCTGCGTTATAGGCCTGGGGCATGGCAATCAATAATCTGTGCCCTATTACAATCAGCATGCCGAGACTCAGCAGCACTTTGTTCTTGAGTGTCACGTAACCAAGCAGCTGTGGAGAAGGGCGGGGCTCCACTCTCCGGAATTCTCTGGCAACTCGGCAATGCTGGCGGCGCTCTGGGTCCTGTGGCAGGCCAGGAATGATTGCATTTTCAAAGGTACAGCAATCCCCCCCGTGAGCACCCTTGCCAGAAAGACGCGGAAGCTTTGGAACGAAATTGCCTCAGCAATGGCTCCTCCAACCACCTCCGAACCTT
>MNCI01024326.1:88353-113268 GCA_015680685.1 Gnetum montanum | reverse complement strand
GGAAGCTGAGCCAATAAAAATAAGAAGTCTTTGCATGGTGTGGTTCTCACGCATAAAAACACAAAACACAAAAAAAATGGAGAAAGTGAGAATTCAAAGCACACCCCATAGAAGAAATAAAATTTGGGCTACAAGCATTGGTTATGGAACCACAAGTGTTCCCTCTAACTAAGGTCCTTCTCGCTTCCCATTGCCTCCTTTGTTTCATCAGAATGGTGGTGGCTCTTTGAAGATGCATCCTTGTTATCCAGGAGAATGGTTTAGCCAAATGCATTGATGTGACGCCGCTGAAATTAGTTGGTTTGAGGCCGGAGTTGGAATGAGACTTGCGAAGTCACATTAATCATCAAACACACAAGGGGCTATACACCACCTTGTTCTTGAGATTCCATTCCATTCTCTTCTCTCCTCTTCATCCTTCTCTCCATTGTTCACCTCATTGCCGATTGTATCATTAGTGTATCTATTTTGGTTGATGCATTGTTTTCTTTTTGGTACATTCTTGTGGTTAAGAATTTAACTCTTGTTCCAAACGACATTCCTAGAGCCTACGAACTCTTTGAAATAAGTTCTGTCAGGGCATTAACGGCATGCGCCTGCTTTGGGAAGGACCCACTGACATTCCTATTTGGTGCATTCATTAACTTCTTTTCCTTAACATTTTGTAATTAATTATTATTTTGTTCATTACCATCTTGACATCTACTTCATTGATGTTTTCAGTTGTCCTTTTTTATCTATCTTTCTTACTCCTTTCCCTTCTTCATTCTACCGCTACCGGAGGTTCGCGATTAGTCATGGGGGTATGGGGCCTACTTTTTTCAATTTTCTTCTAGCCCCAAAATTTTTGATTTTCTTCCTAACCCCTACACCTTTGGTAGTCATCATTACTACATCTCCCGATCCGTATTATCCATACCACAACCTAGCCAATGGACCTACACTGAAGCAAGGTATTAATTACTTAATGATTCAATTACCCTTGCTAATATATGATTGTCTTGTGTGTGCAGATGGCAATCATACAACAACAGAATGGATCTGGAGCAAACGCTTGGAATGGAGAAGCGCTGAAGCAGCTATGCAAGGAGCAAGATCGATGGCACACTTTTGGATGGACAACAAAAAGCACAATCTTGGCGTTGGCAGTAGCAACACTTCTTTCTATCTCTCTCTTTCTCTCAAGCTGCCAACAAAGGCCTGATGTCATTGTAATAAGGTGTTCACCCTTGTTTTCATGAACACCAATTTTGTCAAGTCTTGTAATAATGATCCATTCACATGTCATCCCATTAGTTCCATTCCCCTTAATAATTCCATACCTTCCTAATATTATTGTAAGGAACTCAAGGATGAGTTTTCATTCAGTCATGGGGGTTTGATGAGATGCGATATGCACAAGCTGTGATATCGCGTACACGATATCACGGCCTCCGCGATATCGCATCCCCTATGATATCGCATACACGATATCGTGGTCCACCGCTAAATATATAAATAAGAGGTGGCACTCCCCTCATTTCCCATCTAGCCTAGAAGTAGCGAAGCTCTAGAGGATTGATCACCCCAGAGATAGAATATTTTCCATGTGCCCATAGTAGGAGTCCCCCAAGTGAATGGTTCTTTATTTAAGCAGCTTTGTACCTGAACACAAGTTGTGTACGGCAATAAAGACGAGCTTTGTGGATAAACCTTGTAGTACATGGATAGGTTTTATTTCATGTTATTTCTTACCTGTTTTTAGCGTGGCATGAGTACGACTTCGTTACGGGCATTGACGAATGTCTATGGCTAACCAAGGAATCAGCTACTCATCGTGATTAGATTCTCTCACCCTTATCTCCTAGAACATGGGATGAATACGACTTGATTACGAGCATCTACGAATGTGTACGGCTAGTCAAGGAATCGGCTGCTCGTCACACTTAGGCTAGTTAAGTGCCTCAGTATGACCACTTCGAGCACATGCGTTACGTGTGGTGATTCCAGTAACGATTAGCGTTTGGTAGCCACAGTTGCATAGTTTAGGGTGTGTATGGTAAGTGGGAACGGATGCTGAAGCTAGTTAATTTAGACTTAGGACATTAGTTAGAGTTAGTTAGTTTCTCAACCCTTTGCTCTTAGCGTAGAAGACATAAAACCAGAAAAGACCAGAAAAATCATATACCTCGGACTTACTTAACCATACACCATGACAACAACGAGTAAGTATGGGAAGACAACGAATGATTAACCCCAAGTGTTCCATGGGCCATTTAGGCATTTAGTTTGTGGAGTTCGATAGGATCGCGTGTGTTATGCTCATTTTGTATGGTTGAGTGTAGGGGTACCTAGCCACTCATCAGTAGATATTGAAGACATTAGAGCAGAACTTAACAATGCCTTTGGGCTTATTTCTCCACTTGGAAAATTCCCATAGGCTACTTCCTCTATGAGTTGACATATGGTAAGCTATCAAAACTTTCCATCTATGCAGATTTACATGCACTTAATACAACCTATGATATTGGTCTGAACATTAGTCTAAAATAAAAAGAATGTCTCATCAACCTCAATATGATAGACAAAAATAGAAGAACATTCCTTATGATGAATGAAGTACACAAGTCATATACCAAACAATGTCATGATGCTAAGATATGATAAGTAAACTTTCAACTATGAGATAATATTCTTTATTAGAACCTCACACATGTACCTCAACAAACAAAATTTCAAATACTATGGAAAGGATACTATATTATCCAATCCACTTCCCATTCAGACACCATGAAAATTTACTTCTATAATTGTCCAAACAAACTAATTTTAGCCAAAATGTAAAAAGTTCAATTATTTAAGAATTTCCAAGTAGCTTTAAAATCTAATGACACCTTAACTAATGGCTGATCCCACTTTATTTCCTGTATCTCTACCTTATGACTGAGTCATGGGGAAGATATACATCTAATTTGATATGCTCTCAGGACCTATTTTTTTAATCCTTTTTTACCATTTCTTTTAATTTTCTTAGTTCTTCATATGTTTTCTATTTTTTGTAAGTTTTCATTTTTTTGTAATCTTTCCTTTCTTTGAATCATTTTATATTTGAAATCCTTTATGTCAATTTCCCATATTTTCTTTCATAAGGATTTTCATTTATATATAGTTCAACTTTGTTATTTGGAATATATTTTATGCTATCAAGGTAATTGGGTATGTAATTGTGTAAAGTAATGGAACCATGTCAATTATCCCTTTAGTTTCTATAAATAAGAGATCTTCATTATAGAAGCATTACTATTCTTCTTACATCAAAACTAAAATTAACTCATGATCTTTATGCCTTGAGGAAAGGGGAAATGACTAAGATAGAATGAAAAAAAGTGTGACATCAAGGAGACTTTTGGATTCTTTGCACTTCCTATATGGATATTACTACTCCATATATTTATATTATTACTCATGTTTTAACTTTGATGGAAGCATGTTCTCGAATAAGTGTTCTCTTACCATGTCATTGGAATGACATCTTACCCATATCTAAAGGTAGTCTTCTAATAAGAAAAGCACAATCATGAATTAATTAATTCATTAAAAAAAACCTAATTCCTAGAGTATCAATATAAATACATGTTACCCATACCTAAAGATCAAATACTTTTAGGAATCTTAAAGTCTTTTGAACTAGTTTCTTTATGTGATAGGAAAGATATGTTATGCATGTCTAAAGGGAATCCTTTAATGGGAGTAGCACTAGCTACGTGGGTGGAACTACATTTTACTAATGCCTAAAGGTAAACCTCTAATCAATGGTAAATTTTTCTCAAATTTTAATGTTAAGTAATTAATTAATAAAAATTACTTCCCTCTTTTTTCTTTTTGAGTACTGATGTTTTCATTTGGTTATGATGGTCTCATGGTTTTAAGTTTAGAATGATATAATGCAATGTCACTAGCCAAGATATGGACATAGTATAAAACTTCAATTGATAGGTATGATGGTCATTTTAATCACATTCAACACAAGGACCTATTATGAACTTGGTGAAACATTTCACATCCCTATCTATGTAGTTTCTTATTATTTCATTATTCACCTCACTATTGTATGCACTTGATTACCTAATGATTTTATTTAGTATAGAGAAGAATTCCAAAGATAGTAGTTCTGTAGGTGTGGCATATATATGTAATCAACATTTAATCTATAATGAGCCTATGAATACCTTGTGAGATGGATATACAAAGGAATTAATGGAAGAATCCTACCTTGAGGAGGATTCACTTGTATAACTTTTGGAAATCTAGTCTATACACTACCTCCACATGCCTAAAACTTTAATCTGCAACTCCAAAATTAAATGCATCATCATTTTTATTTATCTTCTTAAGAACCTCTCATGTCATTACCCAATTCATAATCTAAGCTTCATCAACCTTATAAAATTCTACTTATGCCATCCAATATTTTCCTTATAACTAGATCCTTCCTATAGCTCTCATTCAATTCCTATATTGCTTTAAATGTCATAAAACTAAGGGAAAAAATAAAACGAAAATTTATGACCTAGGCTACATTAACATTGTTGTATCAATGAATTTATCTTCATTGATGAATCAACATTGACATAGTATTAACCTCTATATATATGTGTGGGGAGTTAGCCATATTCTAACATTTTTTGCCAAATAAGAGAAGATTTTTCGTTGTTCTGAGAGCCCAAGACATTCTAAGAGCAATATCTAATGAACTTTAATCTCAATTTCATTCATTCACAAACCTATACACTTACAAAGTTACATTCATTTTCATGGGAAGAAGAAATTAATAATTTACAACACTTCAAAAATCCTCAGTTTTTATATACTTAAGATAGAGACACTAAAATTATTGAAATATTAGTAAATTAATATATTAATAACTACCTTATGACCTTGAAATGATAAACTATATTCATCTATAAGCAATAACACTAGAATTAGCAAAATAAGTCAATCAAGGATGATCAAATATGTCAAGACTCATACTTAAAGCTATTAAAGGCTAATCAATGATTGTACATGTGATTGTAGATGGTGTCAAAATAAGGCCCACAAGTGGAAGTACCTTCACAAAGAAATGAACATCATCTAAGATATGGATTGGGATAGCAACAATAGCCACACATGCAATTAGATCCTTTCAGGAGGAGGTAGAAAGAGAATTTGTTCATTAGTTACTATGGTAGCATGAAGTACCTAGACCAAGGATAAATCCAAAAGTTATTCTCATGGAAGCCTCCTAAGAAAACATCTAAATTAAGGATATCTAGGGTTTGATTCCTTAGGAACCAAACTTTGGTCTATTTCTAAAGTTTTTACCATAAGAAGTAAGAGACCAATTGCAAGCATCACCTCTTTGGCCCATGATTTCCACTAGAGAACAATGGTATCTTGATGAAATATATCTCTTCTGGAATAATCACTAGGAAGATACCTTTGTTAAAATCAAGGACATTATATTTTTCTACTTGGTGGAGGCCATTGCAAATGCCTTGGGTTTTCCTAATATAGAGGCAAAACTTGTGAAAGTATCCACTAAGTCTAATGCAGAGAGCAAAAAGAGGTGGAGCAAGAGTGCTATGACATTGCTCATAAGGAGTATGACACTCTTATAAAGGCTAAAATGATTTATTTAAAGATAGTAATATACCATATCAATCCAATGATCTGGCCTAATAAGATGACATTATTTTTTGCTAAGACATATATGGCTCTTAGTAAAAAATTTTCCTATCAACCTACCCTAGTTGATCTTACTAGAGATCGAGAAGCAATTTAAGAAAAATACAAAGGGTATAATGGCAGTCCCCTTTCTATGCTAAACAAAAAACTCTACAAAATTAGAGGGATTACCTACTATATGAATAAGATGCTCTAGAGGTTTATGATAGCATCATGAAAAGAGATGATGAAGGAAAGGTCTTCTTCACAAGTTTAGAAAGAAGCGATTCCATCATAATCAATAAAGGATACTATAGATGCAGAAAAATGTTTAAGATAGCTAAAAGAGTAGCAACAAGAACCTAGAGATGAACCTTTGAATTATCGTTCAACCATAATCCATTTGAATGAGGTTTTAAGGACCATGAGTTGGCCATTGGATGACTTAGAATATCTATTCTTCATGGAAAAAGGTTAGGCCATTGTTTATGCCACACCTGCTACTAGAAAAGTTGTAGTATCTTTGCCCACCAAACAAGTACTTGAGATTTTGGGAAATGCTTCAATCTTCTCCATAGAATTGAAAGAAGAAAAAGGTACCACATTTTTCATCATGCCATATAAAGAAGAGGAGACAATGGTTGAGGTAGTGGAAAACCACATTAGTGAATAATTAAAGGTTCCTATAACACTTATTCCTAATATTCTTATCATGGAAAACATCCAAATGTTAAGGAGGTGTTGGAAATATTTGTGGGCATTAGGCAATCAATTCTAGAACTCTTCGACATTCTAGAATATATTTCATAGATCTAATCTAAACTTTTGAAGATAAGGGGTAAGATTGTAGTCATTGAAGTGTAACTCTAATAAACTACCGATCTTAACCGATAGTTGGTAGCATAGGTTACACAACTTAAGGCCTACTTGTCTAATCTTATCATTGTTTAATTAGGGCTAAGTAGGAATGAATCCTTTAACAAGCTTCCAGATAAATAAAAGAATGTTGAAGAAGAAAAGAAAAGTGTCACCTGGAATGCAAGCTTGTGAGATACGATGCTACATAGTACTAATAATGATCTTATCTAAGTGAATTAGGAGAATGAAGAATTGACCAAGGAGAATAGAATATTGTTTAAGATAGAGAAGTAAAAATAATAATTAGAAGAATACCTTAAGTACTAGCAAGAGTAATTGGCCAAGATGAACCATGATGTTAGAAGATTGGAAATAGAAAATAGAAATCTCTCATTGTTGAAGGTATATGTGATTAGGAAAAATTTGATAATTGAGATCACTATTTTGAATAATGAAGCCCTTAAGTACGAAAAAGTTAAAAATCATTACAAGGACTAGGTTGACATGCTAAAATAAGTGAATGAAAATGTAATCCAACTAGCTGAAGTAAAGATGAATGATATCCTTTAGCAACTCCAACAACTAGGTTATGCATGAAAACCCATATTTAATGGACTCAATGAGTACAACAAAGTAGAAATTCACATAAAGAAGTTGCAAATCAAAGATATGAGAAATTATATGCGATTTTTCAACCTTTGATATGTTAATCTAGTGATGCTCACTACTAGGAGACCTTGGTCAAAGTTAAACAAGTAGGTGGTGAAATCATACCTATTATTTAACTACAAGTTCAAGCTCCATAAGGAAACCAAAAAAAAAACTTAAAAATTACGAATGAGGAGCTTGAGGTTTGAAAAGGCATATTTGAAGATCAAATCTTAGCCTTAGAGAACTTGACCAAAAGGATGATAGATTATGAAGAGCTAAAAAATATAGTCAATATGTTCAATGTTAAATATAAACAATTTTCTACCTAGGTTATCAACACCAAATAGATGTTTCCTACTTTGTCTTGCTCTTGGAATGTTCCAATACTAGTAACTCTAGATAATTCTGTTGGATAATTAGTGATCCTAAGAGTAAAGAAGAGAAGATGAAGGCACTCCTTTAGGTATTTCAGCTATTAAAAGTAGTAGTACTAGCAATAGGGTAGCCACACCCACCACCAAGATATGAGGAGCCATCATAGGAGTCATAAGAACCATCACCTACTAGCACTAGTTAGGGCATATGCCTTAGAACAATTTTGTACATATTGGCTTGGGTCAATTTGTTCATAATATATCCAAATTTTGTTTGATATTATACTATAATCACTCAAATGAATTTTTATTATGCAGGACTCTAGTCAATCAACTAATTAATCTCATACTTTCCTAATTTTGTAAATAAGTTGATTCCAATTTTGGGAACTCAAGGATGAGTTTTTAGTTAATCATGGGGGCATAATGAATATTGTTTTAGTTAGTCATGTCAATGCACTGGCATCGATATAGCTCTAGCTTTTTCAATGTATTAGCATTGACACAATCCTTATAAATACCTATATAAATGCATGTACCTATTGTATTTATGGCATCTTTGGATCATTGTATAGCTAGACCCTTGCAACTTTCTCCTATGAAAATTAGAATATTTATCTCACCAAGTACCTACAGTGTAAATTTAATAGATTGTATAGAGTATCATTCAAGTGCTTATTATACCTAGACACACTTGCATGAAAAAAATGAAATCAAGATTTGTTTTGTTCATTGCGACGCTAGGCTCAGCACTTTAATTTATTCTTTTGCAATTTACTTTATTTGTTCCTTAATTTTCTATGCAATTAGTTAAATGCTTAATTCCATTTCACTTAGTAAATTTTCATGAGTATAATCAATTTTGAGTATAAATGTATGAACCCTTGGCAATCCTATTAGTGAATCACTTGGTACATGCAATAATGGAACACTTGGTAACCTAATAGCATTAGCACATGTTTAGGATGTGGATGGAAAGTCAAGAACAGATGCTCTATGCTAACCTAGATTAGATTTATTTTCCACAATTAGGATAATTAGTTTTATATTTTAATATTTTAACATTTTTAATATTTTAATAATAAAAATCTAATCATATGTTCCAATAGCCTACACAAGTGTCATCAGGAAAATAATGATTAGCATCTTAACACTTGCTATTTAAGACATCTAACTAGTTTGATTTCTGGAATTCGATTGNTAAATTGCAAAAGAATAAATTAAAGTGCTAAGCCTAGTGTCGCAATGAACAAAACAAATCTTGATTTCATTTTTTTCATGCAAGTGTGTCTAGGTATAATAAGCACTTGAATGATACTCTATACAATCTATTAAATTTACACTGTAGGTACTTGGTGAGATAAATATTCTAATTTTCATTAGAGAAAGTTGCAAGGGTCTAGCTATACAATGATCCAAAGATGCCATAAATACAATAGGTACATGCATTTATATAGGTATTTATAAGGATTGTGTCAATGCTAATACATTGAAAAAGCTAGAGCTATATCGATGCCAGTGCATTGACATGACAAACTAAAACAATATTCATTATACCCCCATGATTAACTAAAAACTCATCCTTANCATAGAATGTAAGAAACTTATTGAAACATATTTAACAAATTTTAAATTAAATAATTGAACCTATATGTAAGTTTAGTTCATGAGATGGACTTTAACACTTTGTTTATTACTTATTCTCATGAAAATTGATAATACTAGCTATATAATTATTATTATATATATCTATATTTCAAGCAAAAGGATCTTTTTCTTCTATAAAAAATCAAATATTTTTATGACTCGACAACTACTCCTCACCTCATCTATTTATATTATTTACCATGATTAAGGAGTACCCTCTTAATTTTACAACCAAAAAAAATTATCCACTATGATTATGAAAAATCCTCTTAGGTTAGTTGGTTGTTGGCTGCTAGCCTAAAAAAATTTAGATGATAGTTTGAGCATTAATTAAAGTTTAAATTCCAAAAAAAATCACATGATTAGTTCCACAACCAACATAAGATCTATTATATTATTATTTTTATTTTGAATTTTGAAATTTAGCACTTTGTGTATTACCTATTTTCATGAAAAATTGAGAATTAAAAATATAAACAAGAATTTCTACCTTAATGAGAGCTTAAATTATAGTTAACTCATTTCCAAGAATAAAGCCAGGATGTGCATAAATGAAAGCTTAAGAGTGAATTTTAAGTTAATATGAGATTTTTTCAATAACTTTTACCATTTAGCTTGACTTCTATCTAATCAATGTCTCAAATTAGATGTATAGTATAGCTATTTCATTTTCCTACCTGACACCATATTTTTCATCTATATTTAATCTAACTTTCTTTGACATACCGTACAAAGTATGATTTTTTCCTCCAATTTATTATAAGTTCTTTATTTCTTCATCTAGCATGATTTTTCCCATCTATATTTTAATATAATTTAAATATTCTTTGTTAGAGTTAGTGTAATGGAAGGGTTAAATAGGGTGCAAGTCTTTATAATTTGCCTCAATTGAGAAATTTATAGGGAAAAAATAATATCCCTTGGTATCATTAGTTATTAATTCAATGGTAATTAATATATCTATGCATGTCCTCTTTAATTTTTGGCTTACTGAATATGCCTTATTTTCATTTAGTTTAGGTTATTAGAGTAAGGATAAGTGACAACATGTCAATTTATCATTGAAAAAATATTTGCAATGACTTCGTCCTTGATTGTCAGGTGACCGCGCAGCTCTGGAAAACAGCCGGGCTCCGCACCCCAGAGTTCTGGGGCAACCCGGCAACGCTCGCCGCGCTGTGGGTCCTGTGACAGGCTAGGAATGATTGCATTTTCAAATGTGCAACACTCCCCCGTGAGCATCCTTTGCACGAAGATCACTAAGCTTTGGGATGAGATTGCCTCCGCCATGGCTCCTCACACAACATTAGAACCTTCCAAGCAGCAGGCGAGAATGCGGCGGGGCTTCAGGGGGGTCGCTCGCATGGCCAGACCACCCCCCACGACGTTACCCATGGGCGGATCGAGAGACGAATCCAGATCCAGGCGGAGGAGAGGCATGAGCTTACTGCTGGAACCAATGACATACTGGGGGACGAACCCTGAATCCAGCACTGCAGGCCTTGAAGGTGAGCACCCCCAACCGCAGGACCGGCATCGCCCAAATCATCGAAGAATTCAGAAGACGCCGCAGGGAGGACGGGCCGGGACAGCCCAGCAAAATTTAGGTCCACGTCCCCGTCTCACGGTTGGTTGCCGCCGCCGGTAGACGGGGTGTCAGGGGAGGGGTTTATTGTCTAATCCTTGTGGGGTGGGTAGTCCTTCGTCGGCGGGGTGGCAATGACGGGGATGCTATGGGCAGCCCCGGGGAAATTCCTTGGAGGGTGTGGGGCCAGCGGCCCTGGCCCACGCTGTACTTTGTATAGCTTCTTTTTTTTAAATATATTCGCTCGACCTTTTTCAAAAAAAAAAAAAAACTCAAGCACATGGGTTCATTGTGTACAAATATACATTTTTAAAGTTGTCATAACATGGAATTTTACTATCCATGAAATGAAATTTCAATATAAAATATTATGATATGGATTTATAATTTAGACATGTAGAGACATGAAATTCTTTAAAATAAAAGAATAAATTAGATAAAGTAACATGAAATTAGAGTACATGTAGATCAAATTATGAATTCTCCTATGTAAATTTGTTATTCAAATGCTTAGATGTAGGTGAGAATTGCTCAAAATTTTGTTACATAGGAATTTCAAGATACATGACAAATGTTATGAAGTATTTATGAATCTTCATCACAATGAAATAATTCTAATCATAAACTTGTAGATCTATCTGTTTCCTTATAATAAACATAAAAGTCATTATAGATTTAGAAGAAAACTACATAAATAAATTATATTTGGATATTCAACATACAAAACTAGTGTAAACACTTCTACAAACACATTATAATGAACTTCTTGAGACATAAAGCAAATTAAAGGATACTTTAGAAAACATTCTTCATAGAAATTAAAGTTGCATAAAAATTAAAGTATTCAAACAGATATTCTTCATCATTCTTCTTTAAAGTTTTGTGAGATTATTATGATGTAGGTTCTAAGGATTTATTCACTTGAGAGAAATCGCAAGATTGTGATATCAAAATTGGAAGAGTGCTTATGAGAAATTAGTTAAGAAACATGGTAGAATGAAGAAGGACTTCAAAGAAATAGACAAACGATCTTAAAAGAATAAAGAAAAGTGTAACACTCATGATTGCAAGAATACTTAATTTCTTCTTTCAAGTGGTGTGTTTATCATTAAGGAAAATTCCTTTGTTTATAGATTGTATAGGATTGGGTCTCATCTTCTTAAAAACATTTCTCTTAATTTTACTTTTGCTAAATTTTTTATGATTCTAAAATTTCTTCCTAATAAATACATCATGGAAATGATTTTAAAAGGATATAAATAAAGTTTAGGCATTATCCCAAAAGCTATGATACCCTTCTTCACTAATAAAATTATGGAGATGTCTTCTTAAAATGCTTTATGTTAATCCTTGTCTTAACACTTCTTATCTTAATCTTTAATTACTACCTTAAGATTGATGTTAATGTTGTTATTCATATAGCTTCCATATCTAATTCTTTAAGATTAATATCTCTCCCTCCTTTTAAGTTTTAATCCTTTGGATCTTGGAATCATAATTGATTGAGTTTATTATGATTATTACTCTTCTTTTGATGGTTGATCCTTTAATTGTGGCTTGAATCTTGTGAAATTTTAAACTTGATATTGAATCTCTTAAAAGTCAAATTCTTGAAGATATGAAATTTGATTATTTTATACATCATTAAGCCTTTCTTGAGATAAGAGATGGATCTTGAGTGAGGAGAGAAGTTGAGTAATAGGTTGATTCTTCAAATTACTAAGAAATTTCTTATGTTATTTTTGGTTTTCTTCATTACTTTTTATGGACACTATTTGTTACATAGATGTTAACTATTTGTTACAAAAGCTTCCTTGGATGTAAACACTTACATGTCTCTTTGTACATTTTGATTTTTTTCAAGAATATACTCTTGGAATCTTGAAGGACTTAGCCATCACATGGTTTTCATTTTTTTTATTTAGTGTGTAAATTTGACACATGGACATTTTTCATAGGAAAATAAGGGCAAAAATGAAAGTCTTATGTTTTCAAAAATGGTTAAATCCATGGCAACACATCACCTATAGTAGTTATTACTTATTAGTCTATGTAGTATGTCCATAAATTACAACCATAATGAGGATCCAATCTAACTGAACCTACTTAATAACATCTTGAATTTTAGTTTCATGATTTGATCATGTCTACCTAACATTTTATAGTGTTAGGTGAATAATGTGTAGTAGATACCATGCTTACATAAAGCCTTTTTGGATGGAAAATGTAGAGAATAGCACCCCCATAGTGCTTAGGTGGTATAGAATGATATATAGTATGAAAAATGAACAATCTTCCCTAAATCTTGTTTCTAATGGGTAGTATTCTTGAATTTTGGGAATTGCTGTTATCCAAGGAAAGTTCATATTTTTATGGGATGGATCAATGTACCTCATCAATGCTAGTGTTTACATCCTCTCTTACTTCTACTCCAACCATCATCCTATTTTTGTTATTACAACTATCCTTTATGCTATTAGTTTTATGAAAAATATTAAATAATTATTAATTTGTAAGGTAAAAATAATTACAATAGATTTTGAATTAAATAGCTCACAAGTCACTGCTACAAGTGAAATTCACACGATACTTACAATAATGAAAAATGTACTTCACAAACTTTATACTTGCAACATATATGCCATCCATTTTGATTGGTTCTAACATGATCCCGTAGTTTTGAGACTTGGAATTATGGGCTTTGGCTTGGAATTATGGGCTTTGGCAATTGAGAAATGATAAAGAATAACATATAGAATGAGGCTATTCAGAAAATCCGAAAATATGCAAAAGAGACCAGTTTGTATTATATATGAATTTGTATTATATATGAATTTATATAATATCTGCCATAAATGCAATAGTTTAACAAGAATAATGATATAAATATGGTTTCTTTGCCATGAGAATTTCTAGTAATGATATGGTTTCATATTTTGGCAGGAACTGAAAAACCTTTTTGATTGCGTATTTTTAGGTATTTAAGGAATGGGTTCTCATTTCCAGTACATTAAGAGAACGTGTATCTTCAGCATATAGATTTAAATGAACAAATAAACGCAGTAAAAAATGCTTATATTTTTTATATCCTTTGCTTTCATTTTCAGTTGTTTGTTCATCGGTTTTTACCATGATTTTCTAAAACCGCTTGCTCAGAGTTAACGCAGCAGGAAGGTCCAATATAGTGCAGGCCAGACAACGTCGTTAGTTCTTTATCCCCATTTAATAGAAAATTCCTAAGGCTATTGCTTGAGTAGTTGATGTGATTAGCAACAAGAAGGCTCCTTCACATCACATGGCAAGCGTGTCACTTTAAAAACTTCTAAGCATGGGCAGGATAATTGGATTGCAGCAAATTCTCCAATCAAAAGAACCCATTGTGAGAGGATAAGGCGCATCACTTCATCGCAATCCCACCATCCATATTACAATTCAATGGTATCCAAGCTAAGTTTGGTAATGAAGATTTCGTGTCAAATTATAAAGTTTATTAAGTGTTTCTTGATTTATTATATGTCTTTTCATCGGAGATTTCCAGCCATCATGGAGAGTGAGGGTTATATCATGTACATAGATTGTGATTTTGTTGAATTACACTGCTGTATTTGTTTTATTTTTTTCTTTTTATCTTTTTAACAGCAAACCCTGAATTTTTTTTTTCTATGCATTAAAAGAATTTGCAATTTGGCGTTTAAATAGTGTGAGTTCAGAAAGAGATCTCTGTTTGTAATTACAAGATTTTTTTATTACCGTTAACATGTTTTTTAGAAAAAAGAAATATTTGTGCAGAAAGCAATCAGTGTGAATACTGTACATGCATCCGTACCCACTAGTGTAGATTGAGAAATCTGCCATTAATGACAAGATTTTTGGTAAATTGCAAAGCAATATTGAAGCCTACATAAAATTGGATCAGAAATTTGATCCAATGAATAGTGCTATATTTTTATTGATTTTTTAAGTTTAATATATTGTATATTGCTAATTCTTCTTCTAGCCAAAAAATTAAATTTCTGTATTTGATTTTCCACTATAATGGAGCTCTTAGATGGCAAAAAAGAAAAGGGAAAATGCCATTAGTAACATGAGTGCATATAAGTGCTCTCTCTCTTTTGGTAAACAGTGACGATTTTAATCAGATTTTTACACCCATTTATTTGAATCTTCCGGATCCAATTTATAAAAAGGTTACCAATTTACTGATTTGATCTGATTTTTCAAACTATGCCGGCTGCTAATCCGCATCGTCAATATTTGGCCAGATTCAGAATCCCTGGCAGGTAATAACGCGACAAAAAACCAACAAATCAAACATGTTAGAACAACTAAAGCTATACCGTGTGGATACGTGAATTTCCTGGATCGGATTTGATTTTCCCAATCCACATTTGAGAGAACGTTACATCAACGTCAATATGCATGTATACCAAGGATCACAACAAAGTCAGATCCAAATTGAAATAATGTGACTTGCACCAGCAGCCCGTCACCACTACCACCAATCAAATTGGTATCTAGCCCGAGCTGAGATTTAGTCTTCACTTTCATAATAGTTTTGCTGCATATTGCGCGCAGAGTAGAGGAGCAGAAATTGTTGAAATTCTGTGAGATACCGTAACAAGGTCGCCTTATTTTGCAGAGGGAAGAAAAAGCGTCAAATGTACGAAGCACTTTGCATTGTCACCCCTTTAAAGCGCAAGCAGCCAACGTGACAGCGCTGCAAAGCCACATCATGATATACCATTATGATCATCATCATTATGATAATCTCTTACAGATGGATGCATATTTTTGGCGTAGACGATAATGCAGTGACTGCAATCCCCCTCTGTCCCTTCTTCTCAGCTCTCTTATTTATAGAGCCAGTTGAGAAGGCTTCTTTCACTCATCGACGATGGACCTGAAAGCTTGAAACTACGATTTGCTGCTGTTGATCACCGTTTGTTTTCTAGAAGGCTTCTAAGATAGTTTTGGGTTTTACCCTTTGGCATGCTTTTTAGCCATGCTCTTTTATCACGTGTTTCCCTGCGTTTGCATGCATTGTTCTCTCAGTCTCAGGTAATCAGTCGCTTTTTTTAATGATGGCTTTTATTCGATTTGCTTTGCTTTGTGTTTGTTAAGGGTTGTAAAAGCCTGTTATTCGCCAAGCCTGTGGGTCTGTCTGTTGTTCGCTCCTGAAAATATTTGGTACGTTGCCGAGCATGTTCATGATATGAGGCTCTGAAATGGGTTGTAATGTGTTTCCGGTTGCAGGTTACGATTGGTTTCAGTTTCTCCTTGAAACGTTGAATATGTTTCATGGATGTCTAAAACAGCGACGATTTTTTTCCTTTCGAGTGGTTGGAGTGGTTGCAGTTGTTGGTAAATTCATGGTTGTGTAATTACTGATACTCGGAATAATTTCATTACCGTCAGGTTTCGGTAATGGCTTCCTTCTAACAGATTCCGGGGCTCAATGCTTTCCTGACCAGTATAGTAGATTTCACGTAAAAAAATTGGATACTCCAACCAAATTGAGACATACTTGCATACTTTGTAATCTGGAGAGAATGCTGAAATTTTACCTTATTTTTGTACATTTTTGGGTTTTACATGCTTATTCAAAACAATAGGCAATAAAGATTTGAGTGTTTTAAAAAATTTATGTTTGAAGGACTAAATAAAAGCTTTAAAAAAGAGAGCGTTGTACCTGAGTTAATCTTCCTTTGAAGAAAGCAGCCTTCATTAGAGTTGATGATAACATCAGAAATGAAAAAAATGATCGAAGATAATACAGAGAAATTGCAAATAAATATCCAGCTTGTGATGGTTAAAAAACATTTCAGGTAGCTAACTATATTTTCTTAAACTAAGGTTACATACCACATTGACCACTATTTGAGTTCAATTTTATAAACTAAAACTGACCAGGTTTGAACTGAAAGTAACCAGCTATAATCTATAATAAAAGTAAAAAAAAAATATTTTATTATAAACTAATTTATGATTGTATTTTTAACTGTAAAAATAACCATATAACAAACTAAGGTTCTTTAATATTGGTAAACAAAAACTCGGGCCTTTTCTGTTAAGACAGATACTAAGCGTGTCAACGTGTCTTTTTTTTCTTTTATTGAAAAACAAAGAAACAGGAAGCCTGTACCTTTTCTGTCAAGACATTAAGCGGTTAACATGTTTAATGGTTTTTTTATCTTAAATAACAAAATTTATCTTAAATAACAAAAAACATTGTCTTTGAAACTAAACTGATATTTCACTTTTATTAGGTCTAAAACAAAGCAGTTTTAAAATTCCCTATTTAAACCCTGTTAAATGTTCAGCATTTCAATATGTTCATGGTCCTTTTATCTCAAAAAACATTTTTGCATAGGTTACTTGAGACCTTGTTGGATCTAATACAAAGCAGTTTAAGAATTCGAATTCTGTGTACAAATCCTCCTTTTAGTGAAGCCAGATATTAAGCATGTTGAAATGTTCCATTTCTCTTTTATCATTTAAATAAAGGACAAAAACATTTTTACTTTGGTGTCCAGGGACAAAGCAGTTTCAAAATTCCAACTCTTTTCACACCCTTGCTTTCTATTATCACTGATAAATTTAGGACATAATATTTCCAGAATTCCTTTTGCTAACCCTTACGTTTTACCTTAAAAACAAAAACATTTTCATTGAAACTCAAATGAACTTTTACTTACAGAGACCCTTTGTTTTTATTTTATAAAAAGAAAAAAATAAACATTTTCTTTTAAACTGAACTGAATTACTTTTACAAATTCTATTTGATATATACGAATCAAATATATGATATGATGTTTTCATGCTAAAACACTTACTACTACATTAATACTTTATGTAAATTTTAATTTGTAACTTATTAATTGATATACTATAGAGTTTTCACATCAATTATAATTTTATTGGTTACTTTTGCTTCATAATAATTTAAAATTTCAAGAACTGGATTCCATATAAGGATCATTATTTGGAGTAATGGTAATGTACTTATTTCTCAACTTGGAAGACTTGGATTTGAGTTTATTTAATAAGGTTAGGCTTTCACTCATCTACCAACCCTTCTACAAGTTACTTGGTAGAATAATGAGCCTTTTTTTACATTAGAGTCCAAATAATATCCTTATTAAATTAAAAAAATTACCCATAATACTATGGTAAAACTTCTAATGCATGTGAGCATGATCTATAACCATTACCTTATAATTTAAAGCTATGCTAGTTAGAAGTGGAGAAAAAAAGAGGATGGAAGCCATTTTAGCATAACTACAATGAAGGAGTGGCCAAAGTGTAAGGTATGGTAGCATAGTTACAAGTAATTTTCTCACATATAGAAACCTTATGGAGGGAAAAATATTAGCCAAGTTATCTATTGAGACAAGAATGGAAGTATAACAAAGAAACTATTCACTTTGTAAATAGAAATTTTAGAAACCCATACGAAGCAAACCTAAGGGGAAATATTCTGAATAGTTGAATAGTTGGAGATGTAGAGAATGAAAATCTAGATAAATGGAACTTGACATAATTCAAAGACCCACATTTAGGAAAATAAAAATATGAAAAGATAAATGCAATAATTTAAAGGGGGAAAACATTTCTAGAGAACTTAACTAAAATATGAGAGTGAAACAAGGCAAACACAACTTAAAAGACAAAGGTAAAATTGCCTTCTTCAAATTTAGTTATCAAGGGTTTTTAAAAAATACGTTATAGATATTTGAATATTTTTTATTGTATATGTGATAAGGTAGTTGCCATGTATTAAATTAGCCTTCATGATAGTTAAAGTAAATGTCACAACTTACTAATTATCACATTTTCTAAAAACACATTGAAATTGAAAATAAATTTAATTACATCTAGACTAAATGGATCCATCCAAAAAATTAGGTCATATATAATACATTAATAGTAATAAAATCTAAGTTTAATAAATATACAAAATTTGAGTATAATGACCTAAAATAATGATAGGTAGTGTAAATAATTCATCTTTTATTGTGGTTTGCTTGCTAAGGACTGATTTTTCCACAACACCTAATATTTTATATTACTCATATTTTAAAGCTTGAAGTATACATAATCATTATATCTACATATTAGTCCTGAATTTTAATACGAAACTTATGTGATCTTATTTCTACTTCATATTTACTATTTAAAAATAAAATAATAATTAACAATGATACCAATTTAACATATTTGCAAATGAATCTATATGAAATACTAAAATAAGATAGACTCAAGCGAAAAAAAAGATTTGTTAACAACTAAGTACATAATTAGTGAATTATGGTATATTATCTCTACTAATATCAAAATTTTGCATCAATAGATTACATATTAATTGTTTGCAAGACCTTTCAAAATATACCATATTGATCTTTAGTTTCAATTAATTTCTCACGAATTAGAGAGAGAATAAGTAGTATTGCAGTTCATGGCTACTTAAAACATAGTAGACCTGCCCAGAAGTGTCGCCGACCCTGAGCTTGGCACCCGCCCCTCCACTAATCAGCGCGAAGAGACTGCCGTGTTTAGTGGGAGGCAGAACCATATTACGGCTGCGTCGGTCGCGGCCGCGATTGGGGCGTCCCTCAGCGGCGCTCCCATTCCCCCGTGGCAGGTTCGCATACGGCTGTCCAGCACGCTCCCTAATGTTGGCCAGGATCAGAACCTGCCGAGGCCGCCCCCTGAGAAGGACCCGCCCACAACCTGCCTGCGGGGATGCCTGCGGCGGCGGGGGTGGGGGGCTCCGCGCTACGCGCCTGTGTAGCTCCTTCATTTTCTGGAATATATTTTTTCTCTCGATCTTTTCTGGAAAAAAAAAAACAATAAAAATAACTAGTTGTATGGAAAAGGAAAAAACTAGTTTTAAAGATATAACAACTGGTTTTAGATAAAACCTAAATTAAAAGAAATAAAATAAAGAGAGAAGGAAAGGTTAAAGTAAGTAGAATTTTCAAGCATATTTTTAGATAATCCATAGCTAGTATTGATAGGTAATAGTTCTAAATAAATAGTATTATAGTTAAAAACTTATATGATAGCTTAATTATTTATATTTGAGATTATTAATATTGTAAATTAACATTAATAATGAATTTAGCTATTTGATAAATTTGATAGAACTTTAGATCTAATAGCATTATATTTGGTAATAGATATAATGTTATTTTATAGTATTGTATTTGGTAATAGCTCCAATATTAGTCCTCTTGGCATTCATCTTTGCACAAATGATATTTAGACTTAAATAGAAAGTTGCTTCGAGGGAGAATATGAAAGAACATTCCTACATAATCTAAAGGAAATAAGCTTGTGAAGAAGAAAATGTGAGAACAAATTAGAGAAGTGATTAAGTGGTAACAAAGAGACTTTAAGAGATATAAAGTAGTAAGGAATGTATTCAAAATAATAGTGGGTAGAGGTAAGCATAACATTTTTCATAACTTTTATAAAATGTTAAGAACTAAGAAGTTTAACAAATCTATCTGCAAATTGGTTAAAACTAAAAATAAAAAGAGAAAAATTATTGATTATTGTAATTATACTAAAACGAAAACCAAAATTTTATTACATCTATAAACCCTCTGAATTTATTGGATAATAAAAAATTAAAGAATTTCAAGTATGAACAAGGAGATTTTGAGGAACCAAGGATATACTTTTAGAGGTTACTTAATGAAGAATTTTGAGGGATGAAAATTTTCTTTTTAAGAATTGAATGTGGAAATGAAAACCTATATCTTTACCTTTAAAATAAATGAATTTTTAATGAGGGTAAAGAATAGTAAATTAATTGGGATAGTATTTTCATAGAGGTTTGGATGTCTATGGGGTTAAAGGGATCAATGGTTGATAATTAAACCTATCTACAAAAATATGGAACACATTCAATTTTATAGAAACTATAGAAAAATTAAGCATGTTAATCACATCATTAAGTTATAAGAAGAACTAATGGAATAACATATAAGACAAGAATCAAAAATTTTTTGGAATTGATTTGGTTTTATGCTAGAAAGATCAACCATGGAACTCTTTTTCTTATTAAGATAACTAATGAAGAAATTTAGATATAAAATAAAAAATTTCTATATGATTTTCATTGATTTCGAAAATGCTTTTAATAGAATAACTTAAGAGATTATTTAGTGAACTTTAAAGATGAAAGATATCCTAATCAAATATATCAATGCTACTTGACATGTATGATGAAGCCACAACTAGAGTTTCATAGTCTATAAAGAAATTATTAACTTTCTTATGAGGTAGGCCTCCACTCAATGTTTACATTAATACCTTATTTATTTGTAATTATTATGGATGAGATATTTAAATAAATATATTTTTCAAATAATATTATATTAGTGAATCAATGTAAGAAATACTTTTCTATAAAATTAAAGAGTTAGAGAAGAACCTTAAAATCATAAAGATCAAGGATTAGTAGAAATAAAATAAATTACATTGAGTATAACTTTAGTACAAATGAGAGTAATGAAGCTATGAAGATTAAAATTAACATAACGTAAGCAATTGAAATACTTGGAGTCATTTGTATAAATCATCATTATCATCCAAACTTATCTTAATATGAGTTCTTGTATAATATTTGCTTCTATTAAGAGTTAAATAAGTATTAATATCTATATCTTGGATGTCTTTCTCTATGTAAGTAAACCAAGTATGTTTTGGTCTGCCTCTTTATTTGTTTTTCCCAACATTAATAAAGCAATCTCTTCTTACAAGATCATTCTCTAATCTTCTTAACACATGATCAAACCATCTAAGATGACTTTCCTTAATCTTTTTATCTATAGGAGGTACTCCCAAACTTCTCCTAATAAGAGAGTTGTTAATTTGATCTTTCTTAGTCATAACTAGCATTCATCAGTGTACGCATTTCCACCATAGTCATGAAATACTCTTGATAATTTTTTGGTACTCCAACATTTCACACCATAGAGGATCATATGTTTTATAGCAGTTTTGTAGAAATTACCTTTCAACTTAACAAGATTCCTCTATCACAAAGTACACAACTACCTTCCCACCATTTTCTCTATCATGCTTTAGTTTTCATATCGTTTTGGCTGAGAGGCCAACTACCAATCATAAATTGTTAATGTTAAGCAATATTCTATACATAATGCTCAAGGAAAGATTATTACCAAGGCTAAATAATATTATATCTATAACACTCCAAAAAAGCATGTAAGTAATGCTAAATAATATTCCATGTATAACACAATCATATTTGTTTCAAGCCTTTATGTTTGTCTTTGTATTCCAATACACAAGGAATGAAATTCAAAAATGCAAAAGGTGTAAGGTGGATAAAGGTAAACCTACTTTGATTTTCTCCACCACCGATATTCCCTAGCATCGTTATGTTATTTTTTCTTATCTAATTCTTATTTCTATATTTTAAATTTGATCCTATAATAATCTTGTACTAAAAATAAATGACCTTATTTCCTTTATTTTTGGGTTTATTTTTATAACCCAAGCAATATATAAGGATCTCTTAGGAAGCATATTTGAAATATGGACTACCAATGTATAAGTTGCAATCCACATCTACAATCCTCCTTTGTTGTATTCATTAATTCTCTCTATGCTTCAATTTCAAAGTTGTGTTGCTACTAATGGTCTAGGAATTCTAGGGTCTTCCACCTTGAAGATTTCCCCAACGTAATTTTGTGTCTTGCCAAATTTTGCATTATTCTTCATTTTCTCTTAAAAATTTATTAGTATTGTGTGTGATAGAGTGGGAATAACAATTGGTATTGGAGATAAGTTACACATCAAATAGTTTTTTCTTTTTCTAGGTATTTGTAGGGGGAATGATAACCAACTCTTTAACGAAAATAGAGATTGAAAAAATCAACAAATCTAACTATGAACTATGGAATGTCAAGATGGAGGTTCTTTTGATTGAAAAATATTAGCACAATGCAACCTCAAGGATGAAGCTAGAGAAAGTTTTTGATGAAGAATAGGAAAAATTGAACTTAAAAGCAATAAGTATTATTCATTTATATCTATCATAATTTGTATTACTTAATGTTTCCAATGTTTCTTATATTAAGGATTTGTGGAGTAAGCTACAAGCTATATATCAAATAAAATACTTAAAAAATAAGTTATTTTTAAAGAAGAAATTATATGAATGGAAAATGGTTGAAGGCACAGCTATTGCAAAGCACTTGAATACCTTTAGTATACTAGTTCATCAGTTGCAATCTATTGAGGTGAGGATGAATAAGAAAGATTGGTGCATCACATCTCTTAACATGCTTCTAGGTTCGTGGGAGACATTTGTTATGGTTGTAAATAATACATCTACAAACTTTATTTTTGATAATATTATTGATTAGTTGTTATTTGAGAAAGCAAGAAGGAAAACTTCTACTCCTTAAAATGATGTTTTATCTATAAAAAATGATGTAAATCCAAAGTTTTGTTAAGAGGCCTCAATTTAAGAATAAGCCTCAAAAATTTGTAAAGAGGACAACTAAATGTTGGAATTGTGGTAATGTTAGTTATGTAAAGAAAGATTGGAAAGCCCTTTCAAAAAAGGAAAAAGAGTTTAATATATCAAAAAGTGATAAAGCCCCTCCTACTAAAGATTGAGATTTATATGTTGTGTCCTCTTTTGATAATGTTGAATATATTCATAGTATGTGGACTTAGGTACATCTCATCACTACACTTCACATATTAATTAGTTTAGTGACTATACATATTTTGATCTTGGAATGATAAGATTAGGTAATGATTGTTTGTGCAAACTTGTAGGTTATGGAAATGTAAAGATTCAGTTTAATGATGAAGTAGTTAAATCGATTTTCAATATACATCATGATCCAACACTTGTACAATTTTTTCATCTATAACTGAATTGGATGATGTAGGTCTAACTATTATCTTTGGAGATGGAAAATGTTCAATAATGTATGGTTCATCTTCTTTGATTTCTAGAATTAAAATAAGCAAGTTGTTTAAATTAAAAGTTAAGACATTAAAACAAAAGTTAAGCACATTTGTAGTTATTAATTTAAATTTAAGTATTGATTTATGGCATAAAAATGGGACATCTTAGTAAAAAATAACTTAAGAAACTCTACAAGCAAGGTAAATTTAAGTTTTCAAAAGATTCCTTAAATTTCTACCATCATTGCTTACATTGTAAACAAAGGTATCGTAGTTTTCAAAAATGTAATGATAAATCTCTTCAAATATTAGAATTAATACATAGTGATGTATGTGAACTAGTTAAAGATATTGAAATAAATTCTCTTGAAGGTGCCATATATTATGCTTCTTTTATTGATGATTATTCTAGAAATAGCTGAATCTATTTATTAAAACATAAATTTAAAATATTTAAAAAATTTTAAAAATTCAAAGCTCTTGTTGAGAATTATTCAAGGAAAAAAATCAAAATTCTAAGAACTAACAATGGTTGTGAGTTTTGCTCAAATGAATTTAATGCTTTCTATAAAGAACAAGGCATTCAAAGGCAAAAGACCATTCCAAGGACTCTTGAACAAAATGGAGTAGTCAAACACTTCAATTGAACATTGATGGAGTGTGCCAAATGTATCCTTAGTGAATCTAATCTTGAAAAGCATTTTTGGGGTGAAGCTATAATGATTGTATGTTATCTTAGCAAAATGTCGTTATCAACACTTAATGAAAAAATTGCATAAATGGTTTGGAGTAGTAGATCTATGAATTTAAATTATTTAAGGATTTTTTATTGTAAAGCCTATGTACATGTTCCAAAATTTCATAGGTATAGATTAGACTCTAAGTCTATCAAATGTATTTTTCTTGGCTATGAACATAGTATCAAAGATTATAAGTTGTATAAAATAGAAACTAAAAGGTTTATTATAGTCGATATGTTATCTTTAGAGAAAAATGTGGATCTATGAAGGAGGAATCTTCAAATACTAAAACTCATTTAAATCATGTAACTCTTATATATGTACATATTGAAATTTATAATGAAACTTTTGAGAGTTATCCTTCCTTGGCTAGGGTGATAGCATGGTACACAAGGAGGGACAATATGAAGAGGAAGAA
>MNCI01024326.1:46085-76025 GCA_015680685.1 Gnetum montanum | reverse complement strand
ACATGTGGTTACCTTGGAAAGGAGAACCAAATCAAATATACATCTATAGCGAACCTTTGATGATTGATAACATTACTTCAAATGGAAAAAGTAAAATGGTTGAAAAAGGAGGTGTTGAAAACAAAATTTGTACACACCAAGAGAATTATGGTTTCGAAAAAGAACAATCAAAGAATAAGGATAAATGGGAGTTATACTTTGATGGTTCATGTAATTCAAAAGGTGTAGGAGTCGATATAGTTATATTAAAGAATGATTCACCTGAAATTCTCAAAGCAATTCATCTATCTTTCCCTTGTACTAACAAAAAAGCTGAGTATGAAGCTTTACGTATTGGTATAAGAATAGATCTAGACAAAAAGATCAGAGTAATCACTATAAAAGGAGACTCAAGATTAGTTTGTGAACAAGTAAAGGGTAGCTGTGTAGTAAAGAGCTCATTCTTAAGACCTTATAAGAAACTTTCTTGTAAGATGTTAGATCAGTTTCAACATTGCCAAATAGAGCATATAAACAGAGCAAAGAATCTTATAATAGATGATTTGGCAAAGGAAGCCACAACATTGGATATGAAAATAATAGAAAGTTATAAAGATGTCATGATTGAAGAAGAACATCAACCATCAGCACCAGATAATATAAGACATTTATAGGTATTTGAAGATGATGATCAAGTACTAAGATTTATGAAAAATAAACAAAAATCTGAGGGTCAAGTGATACCTGAAACATCATCAAACTCCAAAGCTAATTTCATTCCAAAAAGGATGATTGACTTAGAACATGAGTTCAAGAAAAATTTACTTACTGTAAAGGATACACAAAACCCAGATAGTCAAGCTTTCGAGGTAGTGAATTTTGGATTAGAAAGAATGCCAAAGATGTTGAATATTACAAAGGAAAGAGATTCGAGTTTCAAGAAAAACTTGTTAACATGTCTAAGAAATAATTTGGAAAATTTTGCTTGGTCTTATGATGATCTTAAAGCTTTTAGACCAGATGTGATGACACATAAAATTATTTTAATAGAAGGTTGTAAAATAGCCAAGCAAAAACAAAGGAAATTTAATCCATCATTTAAACCAACTATGGAAGTTGAAATCAAGAAGTTGTTGCAAGCACGAATCATATATCCAGTACGATATTCAACATGGCTT
Source organism: Gnetum montanum (assembly GCA_015680685.1). NCBI lineage: Eukaryota > Viridiplantae > Streptophyta > Gnetopsida > Gnetales > Gnetaceae > Gnetum > Gnetum montanum. The sequence goes on along the minus strand of MNCI01024326.1, from coordinate 74,868 downwards.
GCTAACCTTGTCCCAGTGAGAAAGAAAAATGGTGATATAAGGCTTTGCGTAGACTTTAGAAATCTGAATGATGCCTCAAAAAAGGATAAGTATCCCCTTCCAAGAATTGATGAGATGCTGATTAAGGTCTCAGGTTGTCAAGTATATTCTTTCTTAGATGGTTTCTGAGGTTATAATCAAATCATGGTAGATAAGAATGATAGATACAAAATAGCATTCATCATTTTAGAGATTGCTTATGAGAATATTAGAGATACGAGGATTCCTACCAGAGTAACCCTCATCATTCTCTTCCCATCTCAAGAATAGTCCATGAGAAAAGGACTTGATAGTGTATAGTTTGTTTGTTTTTTTAGGAATGAGGTTTTTATACCACCAAACCTTATGTTTGATGGAAATTTTTCTCCAAAAAGATTTATCTTTTCAGCTATAAAAAGTTCAATAAAACTTTCAAAATACAGTTTAGTTTTAAAATCGGGCTTGCATAAATTTCTTTAAGCCTTTTAAAGAGGGAAGAAATGTTGGCACATTTTCGCCATTTCATAGAATAGGTTGGCATGATAAAATTGATTAAATATTTTTGTAGTTTTCAGTACTCTCTTATTCATAGTTGGAGAAGTGGCAAGAATTCCACAAACCATTAGCTATGTTTTCTCACTAAATTCATAAGGGAGCTTTCAAAGATCCATTGCAAAGCAATTTTAGATGCTGAAAGATTGGAAGAAGAGCTATAAAATATCAAAAACAAATGCATATAGAATGCTTTACTTTGTCAGAATAAACAAAATTTCAGTTTGTAGATAAAGAGAAATAGCATCTAAAATTGTTAAAATTGCAAAAAAAAAAATGAAGAATCCAAGTAACTGCAATTGATAATAAAATGGTCATTGGAAATTTTAGTAGTGTTCATGAAGCTATTTGTTCATGTGCCCTGTATCTGAAGTGCAGAACAAAAAGAGCAGAAATGATACCTAAATTTCTAAGTCTACAACTAATCAATAAATTGGTGATTTATGACTAAGCTAAAAAACTATGCAATAGTTACACACAGATAAGGAGAGTAGCTAGTGCTCACGAAACTGCGTATATGATGTTATTGTGTGAGGGCCGGGTGACCTCTTCCTCCCCGGTACTGCCCAGTTTGGTCTATTCGAGTGGGGGCAATAGTGCACAGGTCAGTCCTACACTGAAAACAGATACACAAACACGATGGATCATGTAAAGGTTTAATTAAAAGATCCTCGCAATTACTCTATCCATCGTTGTCACTTCAACACAATTGTGTGACATGTTCCGACAGAATCCTGCATGGTAAATGTATCACTCTGCACAACAATGTCTTTTATTTGTCAAACTAAGGAATGCACTTCTCTGCTGTGATTATTTACGGGGCCAGAATAAAAGGGTAAGAGAGTTTCAAAATCTCGTATGATTTCATTTTTGGCAGAAATGATGAACCAAAATAACTGCATTTCTAAAGATATTAGCACGAAATGTTTATGCTGGAATGCGGCGCAGCAAAAGAATAAGATATGCGGTAATGATAGCTGTTCATGCCAAATTTCGTATCATGAATAAAATGGAGTAAGTCAACAAAGTGAAAGCTCATGTTGTAGTTCATGGGGGCAGCATTTTTTCTTGTCACAGAGGCTTCTGAGTGTTCACAAAACCCTTTGATGAAGGTTTATCCAATTCAATTTTCAGTTGCTTGAGCCAAAGGCTATTTCTTTTGTGTAATCGCGACTGAAGAACACCGATTTCTGCACTGCTGTCCGGTAATCGCATTTTTTTATCTTGGAAGCAGTATAATTTACTGATCGACCTTGCTTCTGCTGAAGAATTTAATAGCATAGCCCTACTCTTGGTTACAAACTTTCCATATTGGAGTATACCACGGAATTTGTAGTAGTTTTCTGTGATTATCGTTGTACCTTATTTTTTCACTATTGTTAAAGGACATTGCGAGTACATTATTTTTTCTCAAGGCAGGAAAATAAGGTATCATATCTTAGGGTGAAATTACATTCGCCATCGAGATATATTTGAATTGCCTGGATTGAGGATGGCAAAGCCTAAGATTGGCAAGAAGGAGCAGTTCCGTGGCTACTGGCGCCGTCGACTAATTTTCAGGTACACAAAAGCTCAAGACCTGAGGTAATGGATTGAAAATTCAAATATTAACCAGATGATCTAGAAGTTGTGGAACTTACATGAATTAAGTCCTCTTTTTATTATTTCTTTCTATTTTTCTTCCCCTGAATTTTCCATGGGCATACGGTTTCAGAATGTTTGGTGCTGCTTCTGTTAAAATTGAGACGATGCAGATTTTCATTGCATGATGTGTGTTGTATTGCATGGGTTGCTGTTACAATGCATTGTTGGAGATTTAGAATATCAATATAATAATATCGTTTTCAACTTTGTGGTTGGGTTTCATCACCACAACCAGCGTCCTGGGCTTGGGCTATAGACCTATGTCTCTGCCATGGCACACCAACGCGTCCATCTCAGAAGATTTTGAGTAACCATCATTAAACTTGTTCTATTTGAAATAAATCATGAAAGGCACTTGTAGATGCAGCAATGGTAGATCCTCCACAAGCGTATCCTTCCTCTTGGAAACTGATTTCCTGTGCAGCCTGACCAATACGTGCCACGTTGCCAATAACAACAATCAGCGGACAGGACTGAGAGCTGCGTTGGCAACACAATTCCATCCTTCTGGACACTTTCATGGTAGTTCTCCAAGCTCATAAGGGAGGGAATACTGCATCAGATGAGTTGCAGAAATCACTGAACATCAGAATAAAAATCAAAATCTCCTATATTGTTGCCCTTAATCGAGATTCCGATCAACTCGTTGGTCACGACACATCAGCCAAGAATGACGCGGCAGTCTGATTTTGTGGTGAGAAACTATTCCAAGTTATGTGCAATAGTTGGAGAAGTGAGGAGTTAGTGCTGGGAGTGTAGATGTTAATTTCTATAAGGCTACATCAATAATGATAAATATTAACTGCATTGCCTGGAACTTGGAGCTGTTACTTGGTTCTGCACACCCTTATCTCTTAACTAGATTTTCTACATGGCAAGGTTTCTGACTGATGGTTTTTTATAGTTAAAAAAATATTGTGATTTAAGAAAATATGGTTTTTTATAGTTAAAAAAATATTGTGATTTAAGAAAAAAGGGGACATTTGGCTATTATCCCTTTTATTCCTATGAAAGTTGTAACTTTCTATGATAGTTAAAACTATGATATTTGTAGCTAATTTTAATTTTGATTACCATGAAGACACTTGGCAAATAAAAAGGCCACTTTTCAACTACAGCCTTTTTGTCTCCATGGTGATCACTTGGCAACTAAATGGGACACTTCTCAACTGCATATTTTTTGTCTCTATGGTGGTTATAACCACCCAAAATGTTTGTAACTTACCTAACTACCTATGAGACCCTATAAAAGGGCTTCAAGGGTAGGAAGGAAGGGGGGATATCACACTTGGGAAGGACACTTGGGGTCTTGGAAGAGCATTGGAAAAGAAGACATTGTGAAAGATTACTTGTAAGATAACTTGTTAAAGACAATATTTCAACCTCTTTTTCATAGTCCTGTGAGTTATGTTTATTTTTTATTTTTTTAAAATTGTTTAGCTAGTGGTTTAGATAGTATCATTCTTGGCAAGTAATTTTGGGATTTTTAGATTGCTCTTATTGTTCTTGTTGCATGATAGAAAATATCTATTAAAATTTTTCCATAGAAGCGCTTGTGTTTAAAAGCCTTAAGAGCATTTTAGTAGCAAAATTTTATTATTGTACAAATATAAGAACCACTATTGAGATTGTTGCAAAGAAGCCTCTCCATGTAGTCAAGCCGTTGAACGATTCAATAGTCAAGAGGGTTCAGAAAATCTTTGGTATTTNATCTTGTTTAAACATTTGAGATCTTTACACAAATCTGTTTTCTTGTTCTCTTCTTTCTATTTCCATTGAATCTCACTCTATTTCTAGTTTTCTTGTGGAACTATCTCTTTCTCTGGGGAAAATTAGAAGTGGATTCATAGAGTTGTGCTCAAATGTTTTTGCAAAATTTTATTTGTTACAAGTAAGTATTATAAGGACCGCATAGACTCGGCAATTAAAAAAAATAAGAACTCTCGACAACTCATAGTACTTTGCAAAGTTGGCTAAATCTCTTTAAGATAAGTCATTTATAGTTTTACACACAACCCAATCATTTCATTTTTCATAACAGCACACCATAATAGCACACACATATACTCACATTAACTACTGAGTCTATTTGGAGGTATGTGAGCCTTGGTGTTGCTAGAAGACCAGCAAGCACCTAAATCCTGTTCGAGGATACTCGTTGGCGATCGTGTCCCAAACAGTCGCCAACAATTGGCATACCATAGGTTTGCCAATTCTATGTACTCTATGAGGTCTTAAATCTGCAGGTCCCAACTTTTAAATTTTGTCTAGTGGACAAATGCATATATGTCGAATATGACTTGCCAATCAGTGTGTTGAGCATTGAAAGTGTTGACGTGGGCCTTGGCTATATGGATCTCCTTTTCTATGAATTTCTTGTACATTCCCACTTGGTCTCTGAAGTGCTCCTTTAACTTTTCATGTCGCTTAGCTTCATTTTGCTACATGCTTATTTCAATGACTATCTTTTAACGGATTGCACATACCTCCTCCATTGAGAGGGTTCAATTCTCTTTGGCCAAATGGTTCATGTCTTGGTTGACCCTGACCAACTGTTCTTGTAATTGCTGAAATTTTTCCTTGATAACATTCTTCTATTTCTCCACAATGGTCAGCCAAAGGTTGTCAGCAACAAGCTATTTATTTTCCTCCTATAAGGCTCTAATTGCCCTAGCATGTGTGTAGGTTTGTGCTTGTGCCTTGGAGGCATCCCAGTCTGCCTTTTCTTTCTCCTTCACCACTCTTTTATTGTCCACCAACAGTTTATTAAGTTGCTCTATCTTGAAAGTGTTCTGCTAGTCTACGGGAACAAACTAAGATGGATCCCACTATGTAGCTTGCAGGGTGATGAGCCTCTCCTGTAGTCTTGTCAACTTGGCTTCCACGTGCTCGGTCCTGATCTTTGCCATGACTAGCTTTCCTTTGGTGGAGATGAGGTATGATTGTGTTGCTGTGACATCTTGTGAAATGTCAAAAAAGGATGTCATTACTTGTCCTATTTGCAAAAATTAATCAAGGACATCCTCATGCTCTGTAGGAGTCATTAAGGAACTAGCTAGAGTTTGAGCATCTCATGCTCATGTGAAATTTTCCAGTGGCATAACAAAAACATTGAAAGATTCTTTGATGTGGTCTGCAACCACTTCTACAGTTCCCACTACATCTTGGTGTTGCATGATCACCACTGTGGCCCCTTCACCTATTTCCAATTACACCTAAAAAGATGCAGCATTCCCTAAAATCTATTGTGATCAATGAGTCTCCCCTCCTCTTGTTTAGATGGACACCTCACCCCATGCATGATCAATAGAAATTGTAGGTTCTATGGTGTTGTCGATGATGTAGAAGAGATTAGTATCATCACGAATTTCCCAATTGACCATCTTAGTGATGTCCATGAGGTGGCTCATCGACAGTCGATAATCCTATGGTGGTGGTGGTTGATATTGCTAGCTCATGCTAGGCCTTGCTCCTTGCTGTTGATTGGGCCCCATGCTTGGAAGTTGGCTAGGCCCTGTAGTTTGAGTTGTAGTGGGCTCCACCATTTGTTATTGTTCTTGCTCTAGATTTAATGTCTCAGTAGCACTTTTCCTTGGAGATTGTGGCTTCAGTAGTTCAGCGAACAAAGCATTCTGGGCTCTTCTAAGGATGTCATTGCTATACCCCAGAATACTAGCATGTTTGCATAGCTTCCTGATGAGACAAGGGAAGGGCAATGCGAACTTCCCTATCTTGCATTCTTCAAACTACTTCAAGATCTCAATGATATATAGATGAGGAAGGTTAGCATTAGCCTTTTCCATCAATATAGCTCTTCCTCTTACTACATATGTTGAGATTATTTTTAGTCCTCTCGTGGGGAAGATGTGATGAGTGCCAATTTTGAAGTATATTCTTTCTTCCAACGTCAACTCTCCATATGTCTTATCTTCTTTGCTATACATCCTATCCTACCAAACCCTTCACACATTAGCATTGGAGCAAGTGGACAGGTGAGCAATTTTTGGCCTTGTATTCGAAAGGTTCAACACTTTCAAGATGGCCTTGGTGGAAAAATCTACTTATACATCACAAATGTTGAGTGTGGTGCCTTCTACCTTATTGTGCCAAAATTGGTACATTTCTCCTAAGTACTAGGCACCACTTTTAGAGAGGATAGGCCATAATGGAGACCCCTTGAGTTGGCCCCTAACAGCTTCAGGAGTGAATTCCATGAAATGTCTAAAGTTCAATTCCATGATCACTACAGTCGATGTGGGCTTTTGATGGATGGCCTGAGCACATTTCAAGGACAACATAAGTTGTTTTCCTTGTTCAAGCACAGTAGCAGCTCCTCCTTCTACCTATTCAATTATACAGTAGCAGGAGTCTCTTGATGGATGCTAAATAATTGTGCCTTATACTCTACACGTTGTTCAGAAGATGCTTATCTTCTACCTCTCCTAGGTTGCTTCGACACACCTTGAGAGGGTCTTTCTCATTTTCCATGCTTTAGGGCCATCTGTAACCACACGGGATCAGTCATTAGTAAGGTTGCTTACCAAAGTTAAGTTATACCTTAATTCTTGCCTTAATGGATTTGTCTCTTATATTGTGTGATTTAAAGTTAGGGATTTTTGTGAAAATGTTCCTAAAAAGTTTTAATATTTGATCCACTTTGATTAGGTGGCTTCACAATTTTAATTTCCTGGTATAAGTGAGGAGATGAAGTTTTTTTTGGCACATGTTTATCATTTTTGTATAATTAATTACCCTTGATAGTGTCCTTTGGGTGATGACAAATTTCAAAAAATTTGTGCATAATTCAAAGTGTACCCCTCCCCCATGACTAAGTTGAACACTCCGGGTTTAGATACGTTCGAGCAGAATGAAAATCAGAGTACTAAAAAGCAAGTTATGGCTGTTGGAATAAGAGATACACAAGCGTAAGTTGTAGAAGAAAATTTGAAAAACTCCCCTATGTGAACAATTGCAAATGATGTTCACATTCACAGGGGGGTGGAGGCCCATATTTATAGTTTTTGTGGGACGTGATATAGCAGCCTATTTGAAGTAGGGTACTTAGAAAAAAATGGATAAATTTTTTGAAATTCCTAACTCAAAAATGAAGGACTTGAAGTCGATGTAAAGGGTCTAGGGTAATATTGATCAAGCTTGAAGGCACAGAAAGGATAATGGTTTAAAATTTGTTAATGGAAGTTATGAAGAGTATGAGGAAAAAGGACATGTGTTCGTACATAGGAATGTTTGAACCAGAAGGATGATAAGGAAAAGAATAGATTTGGCAATGAAGTGCTCGAAGGGTATAAAATGATGTGGTGGTGTGCAACAAGTACAAGTTACAAAAGTCATGCAAGTGGACCCTCCCAAAAATAGGTTCCTACCTATAATGCCCTTATGTAACCACACCTTAAAGTGTCTGTAGGCACCAGCAGGGTTAAATGCAATCTACACCAATTTTACAAAACACACACATGTAAATACCACTGTGATGAGGTATAAATTCAATGCTACTCAAGTCACAAGTCACAAATACATGAACAGTGAGACAAGACAAATTGTAGAAGGGATTGTAGAGATTGGGATATGAGGTAACTAACCCAGGGCACAATGAATCCTGAGTGTAGGGCATGATTAATGTGTCATTAACCTATCACTCAAAACTCAAGACCAAGTCCATTCCTTTGATCAGTGACATCGCATTGCTTCATCCAATGATGGACAACCATAAGAGCACCATGATGGCAAGGTGTACAATCACTTGGTATTTCGTACAAGGGATGAGTGATTTTTCTTTTTGGCACTCTTTTTTTTCTTCTTTTTCCTTTTTTTTCTTGATGAATGCTTAAGCTAGAGAAGCCACCTACCTTCAGGCATGGGTGCATGTCTTTCCAGTGAGACCCCCTAGAATAGCATTGAGTTTCCTTGATTGAGTGCCTTTTGATTACCCTTACTTCTATTTTTCATTAGATCTACAAGGATCTTCGTACAACTAAGTTGCATGATAACCCCTACAGATGTCACCAAAGAAAATCTACAAGTCCCCTTGATGTCACACCCAGGTCATTCCTTCTTGGTCCATCCTTCTTCGCTCTAGGTATAATGAGCACAAAATTACTTTTAAGTTTTTATGATGACAAGAATATCATCATACCCAGAGTAGAACCTCTTATTAATAGAATGGTTGGGTGGATGTGATGGGCTTGATGTCCAAGTAATTAGTCACCTGAGACTTGATAGCACAAAACAACACCTCAACCAATGAGTCACATGAGTGTTTTATTCATAGATGAGATTACTCATAAAAATACAAAAAGACAAAAAGATAAAATAATAAATTGAAAGATGAAAAACTAGAAAATAAAAAATTGTAAAATTAAAGAAAAGGAAAACATTTATTAATTCTGTGTTGTTAGAATGGAGGATACCCCTTGTAGCTAAATGGTTGAGCATGGCTAGAATTAATAAATGAAAGGTTTGGATCCAAGCATTTTGGAAACATTGGAGTTTGGTCATATCCAAACCACCAAGTGTCTTTTGAGGTGGTGGTAGGAATATACCCAAATTATGGTTCACACACTTGATTGTAGTAGGCATAGTGGGGCAGATTATAAGATGTGGTCATGTGATAAGGAGCTGACCCACTATGACACCTGTGATCGTAAGATGGTATGCAAGGATCAATATGTCTCCCTTCATAGCTAGATTCATTGGGCTGCATGGTTGTTGGAGTATTGATTTGTGGCCTTGATAAGGTAACATGAGGCATTGGGTTTGAGGAGAAAGGTGCACCATAGTGTTGGACTTGTGCTAAGTTAACAGATGCAATGGTTTCTGAACTGTGGTGTCCCTTTATACGATTATGTCTAAAGAAGGGATGCTTTCAATGTTGTAGAGGGTTCCCACTACTGTTGATAGTGGAAGCACAAGTAACGTTCATGGGTGATGTTGTGGTGCAAATCCTTTTGGTACAATTGGTGGTAATGTAGAAGGAGGTGAATGATAAGAATTTTAAAATTGAGGAGAAGTGTAAGGTACCCAAGGTGGTGGTCTTATTGGTGAGGATATGGGTTGATTGTGTTGAGGAGAATAATAATAATAATGTGGCAAGATAGAGGATGTTGACTAACTTGGGGAAACAGGATGTTGAACTTGATAAGCACTTAGGTTTGGATTGTATGAAGGGTGTAACCAGTTTGGGGATGGCCTCCCCCATGATGGGGATTGTTGCCACTATGATTGAACATAATATTTTTGTACGAACTCTAGATGTAACAATCTTACCAATGCTCATGAAAATGTGACAAGATTGGGCATTGGCCCTTGGGTTGATCATACAGGCAAATGTTACATTGATACGTATGATTGGAAGTTAAGTTATTATTCTCTTCATCCCTTCTTTCTGATTGTCAAAAGGTGTTTTGTCCTATTTCTTGGGTCGTCATAACTCTATCTCCAATAATTTTGGCATATTCTCTACATTTTTCATGTATCCATTCCATCATCCTATTGATCTTTGCCTCAACTTCATCTAATGATTGTAGTACTGGCAAATATGGTTCCACCTACTTATGGTGAGTTGATTTCTCATCTTCATAATCATGGACCCTTGTTGATTTTTGGGCTTGTTGAGATTTTTCAGCATTCTCCCATTTAGCCATTTCTCCTTCTTCTTTTGCTACCCACTTGATAACCTCTTGGAATTGATGGATTTGTAGCTCATATAGTTGACCTCGGGCATACATCCCTAGGGTTTCCCTTGTTTCATTACAAAGCCCATATATGATATGGTACATTATCCTTTCCTCAGAGTACTCATGGCCTGGGCAGTTGTTTAACAATACATAATATCTTTCTCTATAGCCATGTCTAAGGGTTCATTTTGTGCTTGTTTCCACTATTGGATTTGTTTCCTCAAGGTTAACACTATTGCATAAGTTTGATATCTTTCATTGAAGTGTTCTACCATTGTTGGCCAATGTCAAATTGATTTTGGTTTTAACGACCTATACCATACTTTTTCTTGGCCAATGAATGTCAAAGGAGAGAGTTTAAGTTTTTTCCATCCATTATCAATGTTGTTCCATGCACAAGGATCATAGAAGGCTTGTAAATGTTGTTTCGGATCTAAATCATAGCCTCCTTAAAAATTAGGAAATTTATTTAAGTCAAGCCTAGGTAGACAACTTTCCTTATGATGCCTAGGGATTATTTGAATATCCTGTTGTATTTGTGTTAGGCTCTTAGTGGCGAGTAGGGGTTCATCATCACTAGATATGTTATGTATTCGTGAGTTGGGACAATGTTGTCTTTGTTTATGTTCATAGGAAACCCTGACATCATATTGGTTAGTATTTATCTTCATCATCATATAATTTGTTGGCTCTCCAACGAATTGCCTTATTACTTTTTGCGTTGTCAGAGTCTTGTGAGAGAGACATGGTTCTGAATTTGTGTGTGATTTAATTGCAATTATTATTATTATTTATTATATTTTTTCCTAAAAGATATATCATTAATATGTTGTTATAGTGATATTGTATGATGTAACTAATCTAAATGACTAGCAACATCCTTGGCAACGGTGCCAGTGATGAGTGGCAAGGTACCCCTACACTCAACCATACGAATACGAGCATTTCACGCATGATCCGGTCAAACTCTACAGACGAGCTAGTTGTGGTATCTAGATAGCTACTCGTTGATTGCATTTTGTTGTCTTCCCACCTGGACTAGTATTTGCTATATCATGTATAGTTTAGTCCAGAGTGAGGTGTATGATGTGGTTTCTAACCTAGTTCTACTCCTGGAGACAATGGAAAATAACTTGAATTAAGCTAGGAGGAAAAGGAAGAGAGAGTTAAGCTAATAGGAAGTGGGAGAGAGAATCTAAGCTAGCCTAAGTGCATTGAGCATCCATTCCTTAATCATCCGTACACATCTTTGACCTCATGCATGACTACTACTGGGATTACCAAGCGCATGGCCTAGGTACGCTATTGGGATACCAAGTAGTTACACTTAAATGCTCATGATTAAGTCGTACTCATTCCACGTTTAAGGAGTTTAGGGTGAAGATATATTAACTAAAAAAGTAATAAATAATAATAACAATTAAACAATAAAATTAAATTAATGCTGCAATGATGAAGTAATCTTGATCTTTATTTTCGGTCATGTGCGTGTCCAAGTATGTCACACTCGAATAGAGGTACCGTATAATTAAAATCATCACATTGCAGGCATGCATTGGGAGAAAGGGTTGAGAAGAAAAAGTAAAAGATACTCTACTATAACACTAAACTAACTACTACTTTCCCATGAGTCCCATTGTGTATTTATAGACTCACATGGGAACCACGATATCGTGTATACGATATCGCATGCCATGTGGGAAACTCTCAAAGCAAGGTTTGATTCTACCTCCACCATGATACTAAAGAGTCTAAATATCAAGTTTAATAGTTATCAAAATCATCCTAATTAAACTATGAAATAGCACCTTAGGATGATGTCAAACATGACTCAAGAGTTGAAAGCTACTAGAAATAGTTTCATGGATGACCAACAGGTACAAGTAGTTATTTTCTCACTTCCAAACTCTTAGAAACACATGTGAGTAAACATGATGCACAATGAGAATGTCAAAACATTTGGGATATTGCACATAATTTGAAACTTAATGAGGAGCACTTAATAGCTACTAAAACCTATAATTTATATGTTGCTAAATCCAACACCCATGAATCTAATAGAAATTGGAGGAAAAGGGATTGTGGGAGGTCCTCTCAACATGGACCTCCATCAAAGAAGGCTAAGGAGGATAAAAGAAAGAGAGGAAAACTAGAAGGTAGGAAAGACAAATCTAAGATGACTTGTTATAATTGTGATAAGCAAGGACACTTTTTGTGTGAGTGATCTAAGGCTAAGAAGGAAGAAATAAAAAAAAGGGAAGGGAAGAAAATTGCCAAGAAGCTGAACAACGAAAGAATCATGAAAAATGGCTTCAAACATGCAAAAGGAGGAGCCTAATGGCCGAATAAAACTTGGAGCAAGGTGTTAGATTGCCAAACACATTGCCATGTGGCCAAAACTTCAAAGTACAAAGTGCGAAGCCTTTATCGATCGATCACCATGTTAATGCCATATTATAACCATGGATTCACATATGATACTCATTGTTAATCCTTATGATCATTTCCCCATAGCCAATTATAGCCCTTATCATAACTTTATCCCATCATCATCATAAGCGCTCTTTGGGCTAGTTCAACACTATTAGATCAAGTGTGAAGAGGGAACATTGGTGATTGACTTGCATTGACATTTTGTATTCTTTGTTAATATCTCTTGGGCTAATCCTCAAAACAACCACAAAGAGAGACCAATGAAACATCATCAAAAATTCATGTTACAAATCCCACTTTTCAACTTGAGGTGAAACTTTATTGTAAATGTGAGATATGTGTCCATGAGCTACAATCTTGCATACTTCAACTTTTTTCAATCAAAAAGTACCTCAAAAGTTGTTATTTCCTTACTTCCCAGGTAGAAAAAGTTACCCCATGTTTATCTTTAGGCTTGGAAAGGTTGAAAACATTTTGAGAATGGGTAAAAATGGCATTTATATGGGTTTTTCTAGGGGTGTAATCCCAACTACATTGGAGCCATTAATCTTGACTAGTGCTACAGTAGACATGGTGCTATAGTAGACAGGAAGTTCTATTCCACTCCAGAAGATGACAATGGCTAGTGTAGTTACCTCCAAGACCCAGTAGAAGTGCAATGTTGGAATTTTCATTTTTCCAATAGTGGCTAGCATAGTCATCCCATGTCTTCAATGGCTAATGTAGATAGCATCTATACCTAAGAGAGATTATCTAAAATGAAATCCCATAAAATTCAAAGGCTCATTGATCAAGTGGAAACAGAAGCACAAAAACTCCAACAAAAAGGACTATACAAAGAAGTACAACAACAACACCTCTATCCAGAAAAAGAAGATTCATGTTTATGAACTTGATGAAGGAGCATCGTTGAAGGAGGTACTATAAGGAAAGATCTTCCTAATCTATATTACTAAATTTTAGCTAATGTTGATAATATGTGGAACTCCATAGATGAAAAATTCCAAATAGCACTTAAGATCATGGAGGAAAAAGTAGAGCAAAGAAGAGCAAAGAACAAACATAAAAGAAAGAGAAGAGATGCAAGGAATGACTATTACCAACACAAAGGAAAAGTAAGTATAGGTAAGGAGTAGCAAACTTTAAATTTGATGATGATGGCTGTGACATTTGCTAATATGAACATCCAAAGGACTATTTTCTAGTTATATCAAATCTTCAGAAGTCTAGGGCTTATATCTTACATTCAAAGTTCATCAAAAGATAGATATCCATAGGGTTTCCTTATCCTCAAGAAACTATAAATAGTCCTATCACTAACAAAAATATTACCCAAGTTGAGATTGAAGTCAACCTTAAGAATATTACTAGCATTGGTAGAACTCTCAATCATGGGAAATGTCACTACCAAGGTAGCAATATTTCTATAAGAAACCTAAACCATATGGGTAATATGTCCAACAACCTATATCTTCTAGTGGATCTACCACATATAATTACCATTATTATCCTCCAAAGTACTATAGGCCTATTGATCCACATGTTGAATCTCCTTCCATGTATGTTCTTCATCCTCTATAATGCTCTCAACATCACATTTCAAATCCTTTATCATCTACTATGTCAATGCAAGAAGAAATTCCTCTATAATCTTAACAATGAAATGTCACAAGAGTAGTAAATTTGAAAGTGAATGAAAACTTAAAAATATCCAAGCATAGGTCTCAGAGAAGCCTTTTTTATATACTAGCTAGTCCACCTAAATCCTCATAGGCATTCATGCTTACAAACTGCACATAAAAAACCTTCTAGATAACATATGAGTTACCTTCAATTCAAATTACCTCAAATGTACAAGTTATCATGCTCACCCATGCTATTATGGATTGGATAAGGGCAAGACATGTTTCCAAAAAAATAATTTATTTAGGGAGTCACTTAATTTACTTATAGAATACAAGGAATACATTGTTTAAGGCTTTACTATATTCAAGTTTTAAAGTTAATATGATCTCATAAGAGATGTATAAGGCATAAAACCTACCATCACTAAAAAAATGCAACATCATGTTAGATCTTTGATGAGTTTTTTGGTTGCCACGTCGATGACATGCTATCGACATGACCCTATTGATGAGATCCCATTGACATGATCCCATTGACATAAGGTTTGACCTATTGATGTGTAACCATCAACAAGGCTCCTTGTTTTTCTTATAAATACATGCTCACCAACTGCATTTATGGTAATAAGTCTCATAGTTTTAATGAAGTTATTGTAGTTTTTTCATTCAAAAGTTAGAATACTTTTCTAAGTGACCATAGTAGAAGTCAAAGAGTGTATGAATCTTTATTCAAGCACTATTTTACCTAAGCACAATAGTGTGTGTGGAAATAAATATGAGCTTTCTGATAAACCTTGTGACAATTTGAAATAGATTAATTATTTCCTTTATGTATTTAATATTTTAAGAAATTTCATTTAATGTTTTAAGTAATTAAGATAAACTAAGCTAAATTAAATAATGATTAATTAAGCACATAAGTACAACTAGCTCAAGCATATGCTTGGTGCTTAGTAATCCTAGTAACGCTTAACGTTTGGTAACCTAGTAGCATTAAATCTGCTCAAGATGTGTAAAGCAAGTAGGAACAAATGATTATGTAAGGATTAGTTAAATATTAGATAGTTAGATTAAATTAATACTTAAATATCTCTCATTTCTTATTCTTTGTTCATAGGTAACTAAAAACATAAAACAAAAAAAGTGATAAAAATCATATGCCTTAGTTGCACTTAACCATACCTTTGCACTTCATATGTGTAATTGGGATGGTTAGCTTCACTTCCTAGAGACTAGTGTATCAAGAAGGTTATAAGTCCATGGAATTTGATCAATTTTCAAGTGAATGCTTAGTGATTCATATGATTGGGTGTAGGGACTACTTGTTGCTCATCATTGGCATAGTTGTCGGGGACTTGTAGTTTTATATGTGCACAAATCTAAAGTTGCAATCTTTCAAAAATAAAAATAATAATTATAATTAAAGGATACTAAATTTTTATTTTAATCAAAAATTTCTTCTTCTCATAGGCATGATGAATCAAAATCACCAATGCCCCAAGAATTCAAACTGGTGTACACTCATCTAGATGAGTTTGTGCCTGATTTCACCTTCACCATGTATCAGAATGAATAGATGTAGTGGAGAGATATTGAGGGTAATGTTGTGTTTCCTCCTAACCAATCTATTCCTATGATGATACTCTAAACTCTTAAGAGGTTGTGCATCTAGGATCTCCATGATGAATATGTTGTGCAGGACCATGACTATCAGGATTACTATTCCACAGAAACACAACACAAATGAGATTGGCACTGGCAGAAGGGCCATGAAGCTACAAAGGGGAAAAAATTTACTAATCCTTGTTTCTATTAAATCAAAATGACAAGGAGGATCCTCCCTTTTGGGGATTCTCAACATGAAGATTCTCCATCCCTTGACTTTAGTGAAGGAGGCTTGAGCCTGAACTTATGATCTACTACCAACAATCCAAGTTCAGGTAGAAGTGGAAGTCAAGGCAGGATTTGGAAAGCATCATGATGATGATAAACCTGATGATTATGGCCATGAAAAATGGAGAGAAGATGATATATATCATGGTGGTGATAATCCTCCTTCCTTTTCTTCCTCTTCATATGCATCTTCTTCTTCCTTTTTTGAATTTGATTGAAACCATAGGAAATGAAGCCGTGATGAAGGTGAATGGTAGGATAATGATTGTAGGCCTCACCATGACCAAAGGAGTAGTAGAAGAAATCATAGACATCATTGAAATCATGAACATGATAAGTATTTTCTTGCAACTTAAAGCATGTTGAACATCATAGAGATAGTTAGAATTCCAACCAAGCATATGAAAGATAGCAATATCAAGAAGTTGGATATAAACAATATCCCAAGATTTGAGGGGGATATAACTTAAATCCATAGAACCATCTCCAAGCCTTTGAAAATACCTATGCCTTGTCGAATATAGAGAATGATTAGAAAAAACATAATTCGTTTCTCAAAACACTCACAAAAGAAGAAAAAAGTTGGCATCACTCTTTAGAGCTAGAATCAATTCATTGTTGGAGTAAAATGCTTGAGATATTTAATGAAAAATATTAGACATACTCTAGAGTGTCCAATTTGAAAAAGAAAATTCAATGCTGGTATCAAGGAATACATGAACCCTTGGACATAGCCATGGATATGTATTCCTCTCTTTTGCACAATGTCCTATCCATGGTTATTCTCAATGGGAGCAGCTTTGCCATATCATAGATGGGATTTTATTAGAAACAAGGAGAACTCTTGGGGTTTATGATCAAGGAAGACTATCAGAACTAAGGATCCATCAGATTCAAAGGTGAATCAAGTAGGTTGCAAAAGAAGAAGATGAATTGAGAAAATGAGAAAGTGCTGAAGAATATAATTGGAATCCTTTCATCAAGAAAAGGAGGTCCAATTCTTTGATAATGAGGGGGAGGCATCACTTCATGAAATGGGGTAGTAAAAAATCTTACCAATTTTAAAAATATGTTTCTGAAATTTTGGCCAAGATGGAGAAGATGTGGGAATCTTTAGATAAAACATTCCAAATTAGTTTAGAAATTGTAGAGGAATCCAAAGAGCAAGGTAGTGATTGCAATCATAGTAGAAGAAAGGAAGCTGAACATTTCTACCAAAGGCATAAGGGAAAAGTTGCTGTAGTAGAAGAGGTTGTGGAGTCAGAGTTAGATGATGATGGTGGATATGACGTTTGTCAATATCAACATCCTAAGGGATGTTACCTTGTTGTGTCACACTTGTAGGAACTTGGGGTGTATGCTTTGAATCCTAGACTAGAAATAAGGTAAGAACCTAGAAGATTGCCTTATCTTCATGGAAATCCAAGGTATTTCCACTAGCAACAAAAAGCTTATTATCCAAGTAGAGCTCCATCCCAATAGTACAAGCAGTATTAGTAGTGGCAACACCCATAGTTGTGGAGGATGCCACTGTCAAGGTAGTAGTACCCTTATAGGCAACTAGATCCATGCGGATACTATGTTTAGTAGCTCATGTATCCACATGAATTTTCAAATCATGCATCTTTTCAACATCACTACTACCCTTCGAAGTATTAAAGAACTCATTCTCCATCTCTTAGAGGGGAATCCCCATGTCCTTATCACCCTCATCATCCTATAACACATGTTCCTCCTTCCTTTACCCAATTACCACCTACTCCATCCATGTAAAATGAAATTCCTATGTAGCCGTAGTAATGTAATGCAACTAGGGCTATTAACTTATAACCAATTCCTCCACCCAGTGGTTTAGAATCTAGACCCAGAAAAAAATCATTCTATTAAACCAATAGTCCTACAAAGCCCTCGCTAACTTATGTGGTTAATCACCCTTTGTTTCCTTCATCCTCTACATCTATTCCTTTCGAGAACCCTTACAATGAAACACCTACTAAGATCTACATAGTCATGTTAATCAATGTTATATCTAATTGGATCAAGGATGGAAACCTTCCTAGGAAAAGAGTTGATCCTAGAAGTCTTCTCATCTACTTGTTGATTGTTGGAAATGAGCCATGAAGGGCTCTTCTTGATTCAGGTTCTTGTGTTAATATGATTTCTCAAAAAATGTACAAAGCATGGAACCTGCCTCCTATTAAGAAGAGAAACGTTCATTTAGAATTGGTAGATTAGTCCATCACTATTTCCTTGGAACTAGTGGAGGACATTGTAACCATTGTTTGTGGGTGGTCATATCCTGCTAATTTATTGGTGATCAAGTTTGATAACTGCAAGGGGAGCTTCCTAATCATTATGGGAAGGACTTGGTTAAGAATTATTGATGCACAAATGAATATAAGAGATCTTTCTCTAGAAATTTCCAAGGAAAATTCTTTTCAAAAGATTGAGAAAAAGAGAGATTCATGCATCACGTATAGTGATATAGGGTGCAATTATGTGTAGAAGTTATGACCTGTCAAAAGCACATCAATCAAAGCATGCAGACAATGTGCATATGAATTTGAAATCCAAAAGTGCCTGTACACAATAGCCACAAAACAGGAGGGCACCTAGTGAGTCATAGCTAATTATGAAAGTAGCACACTTTGTATGGAAACAACTAAGAGCCTAACTTGTGCCCATGTTGAAGGTATGGATGAATTGGAGTAATTTCATCATCAACTCTCTTATGATGAACCTAATGATACTTCTTAGGGAGAGTTGAAATTCCATGATAATTTTAAACATGAGCCCTTAAAGTTGAGAACTCTACCTACCCACATAGAATATGCATTTCTAAAAATGGCAAGTAATCAATGCCAACCTTGCTCCTGAGTAGAAAGGATATTATTGAAGGTGGTTAACAAATGGTCAACAACATTTGCTTGGTCATATCTTGAACTCATAGGGATTGATCCTTGGATATGCTAGCATTGCATCTATACTAATCCTTCCATCAAGCTAAAGAGGTAGTTGTAGAGGTAGCTAATCCCCAAATTGAAGATAATCATCAAAGAGGAAACTGAATAACTCCTCAAGGAGGAGTTCATTTCTACCATTTTAAATAGTGAGTGGGTTATCCCACTTGTGATCATGCCAAAGAAAGATGGCAAATGGTATTGATTTCAAGCTGTTGAACATGAAAATGTTCAAAGACTATTTTCCATTATCATTTGTGGACTAGGTGTTAGAAAATATCTCTAGGCATTGCTACTACAACTTTTTGGATGGTTATAGTGGTTATAACCAGATTCAAATCATATTAGAATATTAATACAAAACAACATTCACAAGTTCCTAGGGGAATTTTACATTTAAAAAGATTGCTTTTGGTTTGTGCAATGCCCTTGCAACATTCTAATGCCTTGTCCTGAGTATTTTTTAGTAGCAGATTGATAGTGGGATGGAAGTCTTCAGGGATGACTTCTCCATCTATGATGTTATGTTTGAGCAAGCCTTAGATTTCCTTGAGCAAGTGCTTAAAAGGTGCATGGAGATCAATCTTTAGATCAAGTGGAGAACAACCATCTCATGGTCTAGGAGGGAATTATGTTGGGGCACAAAATCTCACAAGTAAGGATTGAGGCAGATCCTAAAAGGGTTGGGGATCATAGAAGGAATAACTTACCAACTGGAAACTATTAAAGATGTCTGGTCATTCCTTGGACACACTGGCTACTACTTGCAACTCATAGAGAATTTTTCTAAGATCACTAAACCATTGGTTAAGTGTAGAAAGAAAGATGCTTCGCTCATTTGGTCCAAGAAATGTGAAGAGGCATTCCAACATCTTAAGAATAAGCTTGTAGAAACTCTAATTCTATAAACACTTGATTGGTCCTATACATTTCACATCATGATAGATATATCAAACTATGCCTTGGGAGTTGTGCTTACATATTTGGATGATAAAAAATGCCCTTATTATATCCACTAGGAAAGTTGAATCATTGGGGGTGCATATCTCAATTATGCCATAATAGAAAAAGAGCTAATGATAGTGGTTTATTCCTTGGAGAAATTTAGGCATTATGTGCTTGGATACAGGATATTTGTACACACCAATCAAAGTGCCATTTGCTTTCTCATGAAAAAGGCAACAATGATCCCTTGTGTCATACAGTGATAAGAGAGTTTGATCTTACAATGGTAGATTGAATGAGAACTAAGAATGTGGTCATTGATCACTTGTCCCAGTTATGATTGAATAACAAAGAGGAGGAAAGCCCACCCTTGAATCAATTTGTTGATGAACTCCTCTTTGCCAGTATAGTAAATGAATAAGTGCCCATTGAACTTAAGTGGTCTGATAGCATTCTTACTTATCTTCTCACTCAGGAGATAGAGTTAGACCACCGAAAGAAAAAAACAATATCTTCATTAGGCTAAATGCTTCATGTAAATTAATGAATACCTTTACAAGGTGTGCATCCATGGGTTGTTTCATTGGTGTGTTCTTGATGTAGATCAACTACACATTCTCCAATATGCTCATGATGGCCCTTGTGAGGATCACTATGTAAGGAGATGCATAGCCATTAAGATCCTGATGGCAAGGTATTATTGGCCAACAATCTTTAAGAACACTTACCAATTTTTCTGCTCTTCTAAAAATTGTCAATGATTTGGTGGTATCAATGCTCTAATGGAGGGACCTTAATAGTGGATATAACCACTAGAATCCTTCAACATTTGGTGCATAGACTTCATGGGTTCCATCACACCCATGTCAAATGAAAAGGTATGCATAATAGTCATTGTTAACTATTGTATCAAATGGGAAGAAGTAACAGTAGTCACTAACTATACATCTTCCACTGCTTCTTGATTTGTAAAATAGAATATTGTAAAAAAGTTTGGAGTGACACATGTACTAATTTCTAATAATGGTACTCAATTTACATATAGTACCTTTTGCAAGCTTGTGCAATGCTTGGAGGTCAAACATAAACTAACAACAACCTATCACCCCCAATCCAATGGTCAAGCTGAAGTCACTAATAGGGAGATCACCAAGATCTTAATCAGAACAATTAGAAAATATATGAGAGACTAGAGTACAAAACTTAATGATGCCCTCTATGCATACCACTTAACATAAAAACTCCCTATAGGCTACTCTTCCTATGAGCTGGTGCACTGAAAACTTCGAACTCTTTCCATTTAATCTAAGCTCTATACACTTTCAATAGCCTGTGACTTAGATCATGACTTAAGCCTAGCATAAAAAGAGAAATTAATCAACCTCAATATGTTATATGATATTTGATTGGTGATCCTATCATTGAATTAAGTACATAATGCATTCAAAAAAAATGCCATGACATTAGGATAAGGAGAGTTAAATTTCAACCTAGAGACAAGGTCCTCTACTAGAACCCCACACATGTACCTCAACAAACTAAGTTCCAAAAATTGTGGAAAGGGTCCTATATCATTTATAAAACCTTTTCTTCTAGGTCCATGTTAATATATAAACCTAAAATCTTGAAAAAAAAATAAGTTAGTCAACCTACAACAAGTAAAACCTTTCTATTAGACCAAGCAAGCCAATGCAAACAACACTTCATTAGATGGATAGCCTCACTTAATATTTCAAAGATCCTCCTTTTAACTCAGTTGTAGGGAAGATGGCCATCTGTCCTTTCCATATCAGTGGCTCCTCAAATTTTCTACTTTTTTGTTTTACACTTTCTTTATTTTTATACCTTTTAGTTTTACACTTTGTAATTTTTGCAATTTTTGTTTTACAACATTGTTAGTATGGTTTTACTTTCTTAAATATTTTAAAATTTCTTTTATATTTTACTTTATTTTGATATGATTTTTTCTTATTATTTTCTAATAAAATGCTTTGTTGCCAACAAGACACATTGATGTTGTAGCTATTTGTTAATGGTTGTTAATGTCTTATTTCTATTTTTCATTTTGATGACTAATGACTAAGACAAAGTTTATTTTTCATGGAATAGGTAGTGAGTCCATGTCATCAACCCATCCACAAACTCTATGGTTTTTTTTTGTTTTGGAAATACGAGGCCCCTTTTTCATTAATAACACTAACAAAATTTTGACCTTAGTAGTTTCTAAACTTGGAAAAGACTCAAATAGTTTGAAAATGGTGTGACATTAAGGGGATTCAATACTCTTTGTGCCTTTCTACTTGCTTGAGTGCATGAGCATTTTCATGGATTTCTTATCGTTCCACATCAACCAATAAAAGGAAGTTGAATAAGTCTTTTCATAGTGTGGCTTCCATCCAAAAAATCCATAAAAGCATAAAATTCAACATAAATCCTCTTTCACACAAGGATGGCAAAAATTTTGCCAAAAATTTTGTTTGAGCTCCAAAAGGAGTGATTTAACCATTTTTTGAAAGCTTGATTAAAATCCTATGCATCCATAATCATAGAAAAGTCAAAAATATTGTAGTTTTTTCAAAGAAAATTCTTGCACTTCGATGAAATCTGAAAAATGGCAAAGAACCCTACATACACAACCGCAACTCAAATGAAAATAACTTAATCATTACAGCTCCAAATCAAATGGGACCATAACCATTGGAAATCTCAAACATAATCCTACAAATTAATAACAAGAAATTTTAAAAATATACAACCATTTCCTTAGTAGCAGATACACAACATTTCTTACATTTTCACCCGGAAACTAGAAAACTTGTAAAACTTAACTTAATCTAGCCACCAATTATAGGAAATACAACCAAAACAACTCATACCCATTTGAAAAAATACCAAAATAAAGGGGTAGGAATTTTTTAAAATGTAATATTGGTAAGTCCTTCATCCTAGATCTAAGGAAAATTATTCCATGTTTGTAAAATTGGGAAAAAGCACCAAAATAGCAAGCCCATTTTTGAAATCCAATTTACAATATCAAAACTACCAAAAAACTTTAGATCCATGTAGTGATGGATAAAATATGATATAGTATTTTTTTGGAATCAACAAATAACAAGTACATAGGTGTAGATCTAAGAAACAGAATAGAAACCAAGAAACAAAATAGAAAACCAATGAGAATGGCCTACCTTGAAAAGGTGGTAGTTGAACTTGCCTCAATCCTTGGGTGTGGCAGAAGAACCAAGGCTTTGGTTGTAGTGTCCATGTCCTTCAAATCTTGAGAGGAGCCATTTTCTTGCCCATGGTCTTGGAGACAAGCTTGTAAATGTGAGGAAATCCTTGACTACGCTGGAAGTAGCTTCCAATGAATAGACTATGTTAGGAGTAGGGCTCTAATGATATGACTACATTGACAGTAGTCCACTGGTGGTGGCTACTACATTGGGCAATAGTTAGTGGGAAGTAACAAAGGTGGTAGAGCTCTTACACTATGGCACAGTAGTAAGAAATGGAACAAGAAACAACAATTTTCCAAGTTTTTCCAATTTAATGCTAATCTAAAACCTAGGAATCACACTTGAAACCTTGGTTTTCTTTTGAAACTCCACTTTACTTGGGTATAAAAATGGAAAATAAGGCTACACTAGGGTTGAGTAAATTTTTTTTAACAAAGCTTACTAATTTTGAGTGGACATCACACTGGACACTCCCATTACAACCAAAAAAGACATGACTACACCGAGAGTAGTCAATTTCTAGCTTGACTACACTAAGAGAAGTCTAACTAAAGTCATGGAATAGTTGCAACATCCACCTACCTCTCCTAAACCTTGACTTATGCACCATACAACTCAAAAATATGGCCAAGTATGATAGTTCTTGGACAAGACACCAAGACTATGCTAAAGGGAGACAAGGACTATGCTAGGCTAGCATAGTCCTAACCATTGCCAACATAGTCCATGATGTGATGACCAACCTCTAGAAGCCTCCAAAATGACCATCTAGCCCTCAAAAAATATGGCAAGAACCCTTTATAGCACCAAAACTTGCTCACAAATAGTCCAACTTTGAAAAAAATCAAACCTCCTCATCAACTACGTTGAGAAAAGTGAGGGACTATGCTAGGCCATTGTCATCCTCGTTACTACCCAGCATAGTCCAACACCATATCTTACCTTCTTGCAACCCCAAGTAGCTCATCCAATTCATTCAACTCTCTATTCATTCCAAATCAACACATTGTTTTCCAAACCCTACTTTGAGCCTCTAGTAAGCCCAAAGCATGATTGATTACAATAAATGGTACCACCTTTTCCTTTTCCCTTATGACTATGTTGGGGAAAACTAGGGACTACATTGAGCTAGTGTAGTCCTAGTTTAGGCCTAGTGTAGTCCCATTTAAGGTTATCAAAAAATCTCAAAAACCATGAAACTTGACTTCATTAAGCCTTGAAATCCTAGTTTGAGCTCAATTGGACATGAAGGCTAGTTTCCTTCATAGTTTAGAATCCATCACATATACTACATTGAGGGGAGGAGGAGGACTACATTGGACTAGCATAGTCCAAACCTACACCTAGCGTAATCCATCTCAAGTCAAAAAATTGACCATGGAAATATAAAAAACTAACCTCTAAAAAACCATAGTAGTCTATTCAAAGTTGTCTAACAAAAAATTCTACATTTTCTCACCATTTTAGCCACCATAAACTTGGACTACACAAGGGAAGATGAGGACTACTTTAGGCCAATGTAGTTCCATTTCAGGCCTAGCGTAGTGCCCTTGAAAAATTATAAAAATTATCATAAAACATGACAATTGGTGCATAAAAAATCCTAAAGTGCCATTTGGAGCCTTTTAGCAATGAAACATGTAAATTTTCAAACTTTTGTCCTTTTCGACTTAGATTACATTGAGGAGAGGGTAGGAACATGCTGAGCCAACATAGTCCCTCAAAATTGCATGACAATCGTGCCAAAATTACCTAAGTTCATTGCTAGTCAATCCTGGTACCTTGTTGGAAGCCTCCATCAATCATGGGAACTACTTTGACTGTCCAAATTTGGACTACACTAATAGAAAGATGGGACTATGTTGGGCTAGTGTAGTCCACCCCAAGCCTAGCAAAGTCCATATCATGAATTTCATAGTACTTCAAAAATTTCTTAGAAAACAACTCTAGATTGCAAGACCTTGCCAAGACACATTGAGATCATCAAACCTTGCATTTGAGTCAAATTTCATTATTTTTGGGCTCTGAATTCTTGGCTACACTAAGGAGAGATTGGAACTATGTTGGAATAGTCTAGTCACTCTCAAACCCTAGTGTAGTCCACACCAAGTTACTAAAAAAGACATAAAATCCACTTCTAAAAAGTCCTAGAGCATCACTGGAGCTTAAGAGACTATAGAATCCACCTTTTCCCATTGTTTTTAATCATCAAAGCTTGGACTACATTGGAGAAGGTTGGAACTACATTGAGCCAGCATATTCCCTCTACAAATTCAATGTAGTCCCCATAAATTTACCAAGAAATTGACCAAAATAGCTTGTACTTCACTTCTAGAAGCCTTGGGACCCGCCAGAGCCGATTTTGGCAACTTAGACCCATTTTTCAACCTTTAAAACTTGACTACATTGGCAAGGAGACCAGGAATATATTGGTCCAAAGTACTTCCTATCCAAGCCCAACATAGTCCCCCCAAACATGGCCAAAATTACCTCAAAACTACCCAAAGTAACTCTCAGAAACACCCAAAACCCTACCGGAGGATGCCTAGATCATAGAACCTTGGAAAATAAGACAAAATCCATTCTTGTTCAACCTTTTTAAATTTGGGATCCTTGACTATGTTGGGGACTACATGCCCAATGTAGTCCCATTCTTTCTAGCCATCCAAGGCCCAAGTAGGCACAAAATTGATAGTTTTTGCACCAAAACCCTAGCTAGTGATACTATTAAATTTAGAAGGTGATTAGGATAGTCAATCAAACCAAAAAACTAACCAAAATCCATTTTCCATGCCTAAATATGCTAAGGAAACTAGGAACTATGCTAAGTGAATGTAGTCCTAATGGGAAGGAAAAATGTGACAACAAAAACTCACAGGAAGTAGTTTAGGATGATCTAAATTCAACTCAGAATGACTAAAATCTTGTTCCCATGGATCTCAAGTGTGATTTTTACTTTATTTTGGCCCTATAAACCCCATGAACTCAGGAATTCGCTTGTGACTACACTGGGGCTTGGTAGCCTAGCATAGTCATCACTAGTAACAAGCCTTTTCCATTTTTAACGATCTAAATGTTGCCAAAACTTGCCAATCTTTAATTCCTACCCCTTGCACTAATTTTTTAGACCACTGGAAGCCCAAAAATGATCATGCGAAGCCTTAGAAACAACCCTTGAACGTCAAATATTCTAGGAGAAGGTGAGATTACGTTGGGCTAGTGTAGTCACCAATAGGACTCAATGTAGTCAAAACAAAAGGTGCTAATTTTACTTTGAAATAAACTTGAAATGACCTCCTTACATGCCCAAACTCTCTTAGCAACCCTTTAGCACATACCATGGCTTTCTAAGGCCTAAAACTAGTAGAATCTAACCATTTTTTACTAGTATCAATCAATTTTTGCTATATGTATCCCATTTTCATAGATTTGACCTTGTTTTTGGCCTTGTTGTTGCATTGTTGATTCTTTTTCGCATCAATTGACTTTATATAGATGTCGTATAACTTTCTATTTTTACCATGGTCACCTTATTTTATCTCTTATGGCCTTTGGATGAACTTATATGACCTTTGTTTGATCCCATTGGCCATTATTTATCTATTATAGCCTTGGTTGACCTTGTTTTCATTTTTGTTTATCATTGAAATAGCATATGTTTGAATGTTTACTAAATTATTTTAGCATTGTTTACCCATTTTACCTAAGTGCCACTTAATGTGCTTATGGTTGTTATGAAAGATTAAAGTATAGCCACTTAGAAGAAAATTGGTATGCCTTTGAGCTTGAGTAGGCCTCACAGTGAGATTGAATGATACATCAATCTTGATTATCTAGACCTTAAGATCAAGAGTCAACATGACCACATAGCCTCAATAAAAAATCCTATAGAATGGCTTGAAAACCTAGTTAAAACCCTTCACATTGAGGTAGGTGACATAACTAAAGACTCTCTCATTAAGGTTCCTCTTACAACACATAGTGTTGAGGAGAAAATCCTTAAACTAAGTTCCTCATTAGAATCACAATAGGCTCAAGACATCACCAAGATCCTTTAGGACAACATTAAGGTCTTTTCTTCGCCATATGAGGATATGCTAGGCTTAGATCCATGCCTAGTCTAATACAACATCATACATGATCCTTGCATTAGATAAATTAAGCAAAAAGTGTGTAAGATTAGGCCTAATTTGGCCTTTGTAGTTTTGGATGAAATTACAAAGCTATACCAAGCTATTTTCATAGATGTTGTTGACTACACAGAGTGGGTATCCAACATAGTGGTAAGCCCTAAGAAAAATGGGAGTATTCATATTTGCATCGATTTTCAAGACCTAAATAAACCAATCATCAGGGATGACTTTCCTTTGCCTCATATTGATTAACTCATTGATACCATGGTTGGACATGCCATGTTGTCCTTTACAAATGGATTTTTAGGATATAACTAGATTGGAATAAACCTAAAACATCAACTTAGCATAACCTTCATGACCCCTTGGGGTATCTTTTGCTATACTATGATTCAATTTGGCCTTAAGAACGTAGGAGAAACCTATCAATGTGTCATAACCTATAGTTTCAATGATTACATGCTAGGTTTGCTTAATGATTACATAGATCATATAGCTATTAAGTTCAAAGTGATCAGTGTCCATGCTCATGACCTAGAATTTATGCTTAAAAATGCCTCAAAGTATGAGCTTAGACTTAATCATGAGAAATGTGTTTTTAGTGTAAAAATTGATAAGATGCTTGAATTGGTAGTGTTTGAAGAAAGTATTTGTGTTGATCCTAATAAGATTAAGACCATCTCCAACTTGGAAATGCCTACTAACCTTAAGGAGCTTTGTGGATTACAAGGTAGATTATAGTTTATTCATAGGTTCATCACTAGGCTTATAGATAAGCTACAACGCAAGCAACACTTACTTAAGAAGGGGGTTCACTCTGAGTGGATGACTCAATGTGAAGAAGCCTTTGAAAACCTTAAGCGAGAGTTGGTGCAACTATTTATATTATATCCTCCATAAGAGGGTAAACCATTTTATATCTACCTTGCCATCTCTGACATGTCCATTGCCTCTTTACTTTATCAAAAATGTGATGAAGAAGTAGAGATGCTAGTATACTACCTTAGCCATGAATTAGTGTCCCATGAGAGCAAATATTTTGAAGTAGAGAAGTATTTTCTAGCATTAGTATTCTCATTAAAGAAATGAAGACACTACCTCTTTAGGAGGCAAGTCAATATCATTTGCAAAGATAACATACTTAGGGTCATAACAAATAATATTTATGAGAGTAGTCATATAGCCCAATGGAAAGCCATAACAATAGAATTTGACCTACATTACATTTCTCAATCTTCAACAAAACATCAAGCTATAGTCATTGATGAGTGGTGAGGTACCCCTACACTCAACCATACAAAACGAGCGTAGCATGTGCAATCCGGTCGAACTTCGCAGACTAAATGCCTAAACTCCACAAGAAACACTTGGGGTTAATCGTTCGTTGTCTTCCCAGACTTACTTGTTGTTGTCATGGTGTATGGTTAAGTAAGTCCAAGGTATATGATTTTTTTGGTATTTTTCAGTTTATCTCCTAAGCTATAAAGGTGAGGGGTTGAGAAACTAACTAACTCTAACTACAACACTAAATCCTAGCATTAGCATCCATTCCCACTTACCGTACACACCCTGAACTGTGCAACTGTGGCTACCAAATGCTAATCATTACTGGTATCACCACACATAACGCACGTGCTCGAAGCGGTCATA
>MNCI01024326.1:10545-40142 GCA_015680685.1 Gnetum montanum | reverse complement strand
GATATCGCTTACGCGATATCGTAGGAAACGACACGATATCGCGTACATAATATTGCAGGGGATGCGATATCGCAGCCTGTGCAATTCGCGTCTCATTAGTCATACAACTTACAGTTTTTCCTATCGATGACCAAGCAATCATAGATCCCAAGTTCCTTGATGAACATGTTAACATTGTTAGGTAAGTGTCTAAGGACTATGATGTAGTCATGCACTTTGATGTAGCTTCAACTACCCATGGGATTAGTGATGCTACCATCATGACATTTCCATCTGAAAAAATCTAAGCCTTCACCTATCATTTTGAGTTTTCATGCACCAACAACATAGTAGAGTATGAAGATATAATTAGAGGAATGATGGTAGTATGTGACCTAGGAATTAAGTGTTTGATAATCAAGGATGATCCACAACTTATGGTTAACTAGGTAACTAAGGTTTATGCATGAAAAGCCAAACATTTACAACCTTACTATGACTTAGGAAAGCAACTATTGCAGCATTTTATAGATGCTAATATCCAAAATATATCTTCTAATGAGAACATCATAGTTGATGCCATCATGACGCTAGCCCTTAGTGTTACGCTAGATGTGTTTAGGAAGTTACCCATCTTAACTATGGATTGTACTATCTCCATCACATAGAGCATTGAGGATACCTTTGTGGTCATAGTTCATATTGCTCCTATAAAGGAGTGGTACGATGATATCACGTTTTACCTTATGCATGGTGAATCTTAACAAGAACTAACTATTGCTCAAAATAATGTTGTATGTAAACAATCAAAACAATATGCCATTGTAGGTGATAACACATTATGTCGATGTTCCTACGATGGCATATTAATAAAGTGCTTGGGTAGAGCTGAAGTTGGAACAATCCTAGAGTAGGTTCATGAGGGTGTTTGTTGTGGACATACAGGACCTAGAGCCATGACTACTAAGATTAGATGGTTAGGTTATTATTTTCCTTATATAGAAAATGATTGCCAATGATATAAAAACCTTATACACATACCACCAACTGAGTTACATACTACTCAAATCACATGGCCATTCCAATGGTGGGAGTTGAATATCATTGGACCTATAATTCCTAAGTCATCCATAGATAATAGCTTCATCATTATCACAACTAAATACTTTACTAAGTGGATTGAAGTTATTCCCCTAAGGAAGACTACATTTGAACAAGCTTGTAGGTTCATCTTGGACAACATAGTAGCTTGTTTTGGTTTACCTATGACCATAGTCACAGATAATGGACCATAGTTTAGTAGCCAAGAAATGAAGAATTTCTATAAAAACTTAGATATTAAGCACTCTTTCTCATCACCTTATTACCCTCAGGCCAACAGACAAGCTAAAGTAAGCAACAAGACCATCATCAACTTACTCAAGAAGATGCTCAACAATAGCAGGTGCAAATGACATGAATGACTTGTCCATGCACTTTGGGCCTATAGAACAACATACCGTACCATAATAGGCATGATCACTTATAGCCTTGTTTATGGTTTTGGAGCTATTTTACCTCTTGAACTGTAGGTTCCATCACTTTGAGTGGCATTATCCAATTTCATGAATGATGAGGAGAGCAAGGAATTACAAACCATGGACCTAGACATGGTGGAGAAGCAATGGGTGCAAATGCTTTCTTACATCGAGTGTTACCAAGAGAGGTAGAAATGGTAGCACCATCATAACCTAGGAAAGTGAAATATTAAGGAAGGAGACCTAGTCCTTAAGGCCATTCACAAGCATGTGGAAAAATTCTCAGTTAATTGGGAAGGACCTTTCTTGATCACCATAGCCTATAGCAATAGGGACTAATAGATAGAAGACATGGATGACAATGAGTTGGCTAATCTCCTGAATTATTCCTATCTTAAATCATACTACATGTAGCCTATATCATCCATGACATTGATGACCATCAACAATTGAGCCTAACCTCTATATTCTACTAGGACCTTAAACTGGCACCATGGCCTTCTAAGGCCTTAAACCAGAAATTTAGCCTGCTAGAGCCTTTGTTTGGCAACATGTGATCTTGGGTAGCTAGATTGGCTAAACCATCCTTCATGGTCTAATGTATCTTGTTGTAACAACATGATTTCTCTCTACAATTTTATGGTTCCCTTGGAGTTGTGTTTGTAGGATGAATCCTAAGGCCATCACAAGGGTGCAAGTCATCATAACAATAAGTTACCACATAACCTAGATGCATAAGATTCATTGAAACTATCCAAGAGTGCTTTTTCCATATCATTTCTTGTGAACCCAACCTCGTAGCCTAAATATAACCTTTCTATACCTTCAGTAGCAATGTTGATTTTTGATCTAGCTCCAAGTCCACTTGAATGTAACACATCTCATTCAATGGGAAAACACTAAGTTCATCAAGCATAACACACTCATTCGATGGGAAAACTCCAAGTTCACTAAATGTAATACATCTTGTTCAATGGAAAAACACTAAGTCCATTAGGTGTAACACATCCCGTTTGATAAAAAACTCAAGTCCATTGAATGTAACACATCTCATTTAGTGGAAAAATGCTAAGTCCATTAAGCATAATACACCTCACTCAATGGGAAAACCCCAAGTTCATTGAGTGTAACATAGCTCACTCAATAGGGAAACCACATCAAAATCACCCTTGGCAAAGAGCACATTACTTTGAAGTGAAGTGTTGATTTGTCAAATGCATCTAATAAGTGAACTACACTTCAAAAACTAAAGTGCATAGCCTGAACTATTTGACCAATATTTTCTTGTCCTTGTAACCATTTCTTTGTGACCTCATTACTATTCCATCATTATAGCCTCACTCCATGATCATGAGCACTCTTGAGCACAGTTTGATACTACTAAATCAAATGTAGGGGAAAGATGTTGGTGATGGACCTATAGTGGTGTTTTTTATTCTTTGTCGATATCTCTTGGGTCAGTCCTCCAAACATCAACAAAGAGGGGCCAATGAAACACCATCAAAATTCATGTTGCAAATCCCACTTTTTAACTTGAGGCAAAGTTTCACAAATGTAAGATATGTAGTACATAAGCTACAATCTTGCATATTTAAACTTTTTGGAGCTAAAAAATACTTCAAAAGTTGTTATTACCTCATTTCCTAATTAGAACTAGGTACCCCATGTCCATATCTAGGCTTGGGAAGGTCAAAAACATCTTTGGAATGGCTAAAAATGGCATTTTCATGAGCTTTTGTAGGGGTATAGTCCCAAATATGTTAGATCCATTTTCAGTAGGCACAATAGCTATAGTAGTTATAGTAGCTAGTGTAGTCATCATTGGGAATAGGTAGAGATGCAACATTAGAATTATTGAAATGGCCATTTCCCCAACAACAGCTAGCACATGCATCCCAAGTCAACAATGGGTAGAAAAAAATCTTCACCAGGGATGATACCTTCCAGTCGATTTCACTATTTCTATAGTTTCCATATGTCTTTCTATTTTCCAATTCTTTTCCATTTTCCATTTCCAAAGCCTTTGGAAAAGTCACAAAAGCCTATTTACTATTTATAGTATATAGATGGTTTTTGTTGATGTAGTCCATTTTGGACTTACCATAAATACCAACTACGTTGGTACTAGTTAGCTGACTACATTGGTAGTAGTTAGTTGACTATGCTAAGCAATAGTTGATTGACTGTGTTGGTGGTAGTAGTCGTTACTACCCATAATCATCACCAATTTGTTAGCAATCAATGGCAATTAGTGGTAGGTCCAAACATGGAAACCATAACTTATAAAAGCCCAATGTTGATACCATTTCCAAGTTTCAAATTTTTTCATTGGCATCACATACACTAGTTCCAAACTTTGGCAATTTTTAGCATCATATAAAATCATTGAGAACACTTGGAATTTTGGCACTTTGGCATTTTAAAACCATTTTGCAACCACACCATTTCCCATTTTCATAGCCATTTCCATTATCCATCAAACATATTTTCAAGCCAACTACATTTTCAGTAGTAGTAAATGGTAGTATGCTAGGCATAAACACCTCCATGTAGGTGTCACTACTGCTAAAAGGGTAGATCCTATCTATTTCCATCTCCATTGGCAACCACCAATATCCATTACAGTCATTAGATCCTCACCTAGTAGTGTCATTTGGTGGTAGAAACTAGGACTATGTTGGGAATAGAGACTCCCATGTAGTTTTCATTATCCCAAAGGTGCAATGCTAATCCCATTCCCACATAGCTGATTTGGTGAAAACTAACAAAACGTTGTAGCAAATTGAAGCCAGAGAGAAACTGGATCATGGAGGTATCCTTCTCTAACAAAATTCAATCTTTGACAAGTAGCTTCTTGTGCTCTTGGCATAATACTGTACATTATGAATTCAACCTCTTATATATATTTTTATAAATTTCTTGGTTTATGTTGTAGAAATTTTGGATTCCATTTTCAATTTCATGTTTATTTATGTAACTGTAATTCCATTTTCCATTATTATTTTTAGTAGGCCATTTTCTATTTTCATTTTTAGTAAGCCATTTTTAGTAGGACATTTTTGCCTACATTTCTAGTCATGTTTATGATCCAAAAACCATTTTTTCACATTCCGTAAGTCCTTGGGTAATTGGAAAGATCATCCAGGGCATCCTAAATCTTGTTTCATGGAGCCTCTTGGGACTCAGGGTTAAAACTATTTTGGTGCTTAGATCTTTTTGTTTCTCGATGACAGCAACCAAGATTTCTAGCACCAACAAAGAGCTTTATATATTCTCAATTTATCAAAGACTTCATATTTGAATATTAGGAAGTAAATCCATATTTTTCTATTATAATCATCTATGAAAATACATAGTATTCAAAGATGGTGATTGTAGCCATCAAAATAGAACCAAAGACATCACTACTAATAAGATTTGATGATTTTTTCACTCTTTGAGTACTTGCTAGAAAGCTCAAATTATGTTTTCCATTCAAGAAATGTTCATAGAGAGAAATAATATTGAACATTATGTTTAATTATAGTTTTTTCTTAAAGAATTTGGATGGCCTTTTCTTCCATATGCCCAAGTCTCCTATGCCATATATTTATGGTAAAGTTCTATTTTTGAGTGATGAGTAGTTGGGTATTTCAACACTTAACCCTACAAGTCAGGAGTGTTTACATGTGACCTGACTATAATCCATGGATGCACAATGTAAATATACTAGTAGTCAATGGTTTATTCATGATCATTGTCTTCTCACATAGAGTTAGTGAAGTGTAGGTTGTATGGTTTAACTCTTAGTGAGGTATATGATATGATGATGTTGTCTGGCTAAGTGTAAACATGAAAGAAATGTGGTGATAAAATCTAAGTCTAAGTGAAATGATAGTAGAAATCTATTTTAGCATATGGATAATAAATATCCTTTCCTAGCTTGCCATACATGTCTTGAGTTAATGTAATTGTCACTAGGATTACCAAGTGAATTCAATACTAAGCAAATTAAGTGATGTCACTGCTGGGTTACCAAATAGTTACATGTTCCACTTGAAACCAGTCATACATTACTGCCTTACTAAAGAACATTGGAAAAGTAAAGTGCTTAGAAAATATAAAGGATTTAATGACAGTAAACATGCTGAAAAGGAAAATTAACCTAAGTGAGATGTTGCAATGGTGAAAAATAATATCAATATTTATTGTTGGTCATGAATTGTGTCTAGGAAAAATCCACTTGAATAAAGAATTTGTACAACTATTAATGATCATATTACATGCATTTACTCTAACCCTATGTCAACAAACTGCAAGAATATGACTAAGTATTGGTGAAAGCTTTTGTTTTGATGTGATAGTGGGTTGGTATTTATAAGCATGACCATTGGTCCACTACATTGCATATATGATGATGTATGCAGGGCTTTGGTATCATAGATATAATATCATAGTCCATGATAAAAAGTTCTTATCATACCCTCATGACTTATTGAAAACTCATCCTTGAGTTGAAACAAAAGGAGGATAGAGTTTCTTATAAAATTATGGAGTCATATACAAACATTGACATGATGAATTATATACATGACTGACTCTACTATGAATGTTGCATTGTGGTTCAAATCGTGTTTACAAAATTATCATGCATTACATGATTGATACATATGATAAAAATAAATCAAAATAATCTTGATGTAGTATTCAAGTTCTAGATGGTGGTGGCTCCTCCACTAGCTTCTTTCCTTTGTCATTGAGCTTTTGAAATTGGTACTTGGTGAGTAATACCCAAAGCTTCTTGTCTTCAGATCTTTGATCATGTACCATTCAAGAAAATTCAATAATTTTTGCTGGAGTTAGTACTTTCCATGGGCATGACAACTGTGAATACATTTTATTGGATTTCATATACCATGTTGTCAACTACCTTCTTTCTTCTTTAAATGATTTAGTTATCTTTCTTAATTCCTACTAGTCTATTATTCTCGTAGCTAGATTTGTTGCTACATCCTTCTTTTCTTGGTAGCTAGCTTGGACCACTTGTAGTTTAGAGTTTGTAATGTGAATCTTTCATTGCACGTCCTTTTTGTCTATAAGCTCTTTCTTGTATAATACATATATTAAAACCACTTGCTACTCCAGTTTTGTTCTGGGCCTTCTTGATAATAACATGGCTAGATTAGCATATCAAAGATTTTTTTATCCCATGTATTTTGTTAGATCTTTCATCTACAAGTATTTATTCTTAATTTTGGCTTGGTGCATATGGAAAAGACTATCCAAGATAGGTTGTCAATAATGTGCCTATGTTGTGAAGGAGCTAATCTTGGCTTTAGCCATCTAGATCTCTTTCTCATTGATTTTCTTATACATACCCACTTGATCCCTGAAGTGCTCCTTCAAATGTTCATGTTTCTTAATCTTATTTTACCATGCACTGATTTCAATAGCTAACTTTTCTTGTATGGTTTTTACTTCTTCCATTGATGGGGTTATGTTTTCTTTGGTCAGTTTCCTCATGTCAAGGTTGAATCTAGCAAACTACTCTCTTAGTTAATGAATACTTTCTTCTAGCACATTTTTTTACTTCTTAAGATTGTTCAATTTAATTTCTTCTTCTAAGATAGCTAAGGCTTTGTCATAGGCATAAGTTTGTGCTTCTTCCACTGAGGTGTTCCATGTTTCCTTTTCTTTTTCCATCGTCATCTAGGCATATTTGGCCATTAGTTGGCTAATCTATTTGGTTGTAAACTATTCTAGCTAATCTAATGTAATACATTATGCAAGGTCTTGCCTTTCTACTTTCAATACAATTGGTTTTGCTTGTAATACATTATGCAAGGTCTTGCCTTTCTACTTTCTACTTTCATTTTTTGTGTGTTGTGCTATGGTTTTTGGCATTATCAACACTCCCTTGGTTGTAATTAGTTTTGAATGCATTGTAGTGATATCACTTGGGATATCAACAAGATCTTGCATTACTTACCTAGTTCTTTGTAGTTAATCTAGAATATCCTCATGCTCTTTTGGAGTCATGGATGTTTCGGCTATGGTTTTGATGTCTTTTACTATAGTCATATTCGCTGGTGGCATAATGAAAACATTAAAGGATTACTTAATATGATCTATTATTACTTTTGTACATTTGGCTATATCTTGGTGTTGCATGATCACTACTATGGCTCCTTCTCCTATTTCTAACATAACCTAGAAGGATGCAGCATTTCTAGATATCCATTCATTCTTCATTCTCTCTTACTTGTAATGATATTTGACCACTTGCAAATCCTCTTGATATTTTAGGCTTATGGGAATTATCTCTTACTCTATACATGCTAGAGATCTCATTACTTCCCTAGCTTACTATATTAGCTATTTGTTGTAAATGGATCATAGAAGATCTATAGTCTTGCTATGTTGATGAAGCACTTAGTTCTAGTTTATTAGTGGTTGGTGTTGATCCACAATGTCTACATTACATTGTTCATATGACTGAAACATTTCTAGCTAGTGGAGACTTAGTTGATTCTCTAGTGCTTGCTGGTTTTTCCACTTGATCCTTCTTTGAAGACATTGGTTTTGAAATTTTAGCATAAGAGGCATTACAGGATTTGTGAAGAATATCATTAGCATATCCTAGAATTCATGCTTGTTGGCATATTCTTCTAATAAGACAAAGGAATGGTAGGATGAGCTTTCCTACCTTCTTCTTCTCAAATCTCATTTGGATCTCCAAAAATAACAAATAAGCCATATTAGCTTGGAATTTCCCCATGAGGATGGTACTTCCTCTAATAGCATACATGGAAATTTTGTTTAATATTTTTATTATAAAGATATTGTAGATCCTAAACTTAAAATAAATCTTCTCTACTATGGAAAATCCACTATATTCTTTCTCACTTGTCCTATTGGTCCTCTACATCCATAAATTTCTTCCTTCTATGTTAGACCTAGTAGTGATTTGAGCTATATTGGATTTGACATGCGGAAGGTTTAGTGCCTTATTTATTGCCTCAATTGAATATGACACTATGACTCCTTCAATCTTGACTATAACATCATCTTTTTTGTTTCTCTAGAATTAGAATACTTCTCCAAGGTACCATTAACCATTACATGAGAGTGTATGTCATAGAGGAGAGGCTTGGAGTTTCTTTGGAACATCAGTAAGGGAAAACTCCATGAATGGTCCAAATTTTAGTTACACAATGAATATGGACATGAAAGACCTTTCTTGAATTGCTTAAATACATTCATTTAATAGCTTGAGATATTGTCCTTGCACTTGAGTAGGTGGTACCTTAGCTTCTACCTATGCAGATTGTCCTATTGTAGGTGTTGGTTGCTGGATGCTATAGGATTGGGCCACTTGGTCTGTAGGTGGAGCTTGTTCTCTAGCTTGTCCTCTTCCTCTAGGTCTCTTACCAATGTGTTATGAGGATTCTTTAGCTTCAAGTCTTTTATGAGGAATCTATAATCATAAAGGATTTTCTTAAGATCACCTAAAGATTTCAAATGAGTTCCCAACAATTTATAATCCTCCCTCAAGTTCTTGGATTTGATTAAGATCAACCCCTATTATTACTTTTTAGCTCTCATTAAGACTATAGAGTTAGAAAAAAAATTGAAAGAAATCCTTAATTGTTATACTTTCTAATGTTTTGCAAACAAGTTTGTTCTTTATGACATCTCACAATTGTTAATCTCTTGTTAAAATATGTTTGAATAATCATTTGGGAAGAATTGTTAAGTTTATTATCTTTTGTTAGTTTAAAATGAAATTATTTTTTATTATTCTTACCCTTATTTTCTTCTTCTAGGAGTTATAAAAATTTGATGCAAATTGCTCAACTATGCACAGTTCTCTCCTCCACGACTAAGTTGGTCACTTTGTGAACAAAAGGATTCAAGAATCATGTAAATTAGAGTTTTGGTGAGGAAAATATGGCTCTTAGAATTTCAGAGGTTAGAGAAACAACATGAAATCCCTAATCTTTGAATGAAAAACTGAAAAAATGACTAAATCACTACACATATGTATAGGGTTTATTTGAGATACATTGTAGATATGACATCATTGATGCAATATTGTAGGGGCTCATACATCATATCTATGATATCACCTTAAGAATTTTAAATATTTTTAGTGATTTTTTATGAAAAAATTGAATAAAATGAATAGTCTAGAAGGTATAGAGATAGTCCAAAGGGTTCTTGATCATGGATTATGCTTAGAATGTAAGAATTTATTATTAAAAGAAAGGAGTTTTAGGAAAGGTGAGTCAATTGAGCTTTATAGAAGATGGTTGATAAAAGTTGTTGAATATAGGATCAAAGATGAGTAAATTAGAAAGATAACAATGATTTATTAAGTGTTTTGGAGGTACAAGATGATGTGTAATTGCTCATTAGGTATGAAGCATAAGAGATATACAAGTAGATGCTCCCTAAAGTAGGCTCCAACCCTTAGTTCTCTTATATAACCACAACTACAAGTGTTCATAGGTACTCAAGGAGTTTAATGTAAAACATACCTATCTTCCAAGACATACATGTTATTATTTCCTCAATGAGAAATAATGCTATAGTATACCAAACTATTAAATTATGATTGTATATAGCAGTGAAGTGGAATGGGAGTAGTAGGGGTTGTAGGAAATGGGACATGAGGTGTCTTACCATATCCATAATGAATTTTATGTGTGATGCATGGTTAAAATGATCATTAGCCATTCTATCTAAGATCCAAACCAAGTCCATACTACTTACCAGTGACATCACATTCCCAAAACTAATAACCACAAGACCACCACAATTGCAAAAAATATTAACACTTAGCAATGAAGTTTAGGGAACCAGTTTATTAATAGCACTCTTTATTATTTTTAAAGAAGACTTGGCCATTGGACATAGGAGTTCCTTCAAGCATGGGTAACATGTCTTTCTAGCTCCATAACCAATGCAAGTGCAAGAAACCTTGAAGTTTTTGAGAATTCATCTACCTTCAAGCATGGGTAACATGTCTTTCCAATGGAGCCCCTAGAAATTTTTATTCTATGCATTTATTAGATTATTATGTTATCAACCTTACTAGAGGACTACCTTTAGGCATGGGTGACATGGTAAGGCAACACTTATTTTAGACATACTTCCCTTTTTCGTTAGAACTCAAGTGAATAATACAATTTAATAGTAGGATACGACTTATAGTAGTAGTATTAAAGAAACCACAAATACCCTTGGTGTCACACCCTTTTCATTCCCACTTCTTCACTTTTCTATCGAGTTATAATGATCAAAAATTTATTTTAGTTTTATTGTGAAAAGAATTCCATTATGGCCATGATAAGAACCTTGTATTATTGGAAATGAGTGGATGTATGATGTGGTCTCACTATATATATAATTAGTCCTTCAATGATTTGGTAATTTCCATTATTTTGACTACATCTTTTTTTATTCCTTTGCACTTTATTAGAAAAGTTAACAAAATTATGTACATGAAAGATAGCGAGAAGTATAGAAAAATGATAAGAATAAAAAACTGTATAAATAATTTTGAAAGATATTAAAGAATGAAAAATGAGTAAGAAATAAAGAAAGTATAAATGAAAAGAAAAGATATAAAGAATATGAAAAATTCATAAGAAAAAAGAAAAATATAACAAAAATAAAAAAAGATGACTTGGTGCTTAAGTGTAAAACTTGACACCCCCACAACTTTTGTTAAGAGTGGAAATTTGGAAGATTAAATGAATAGTGAATAGTTTTGTGGACATGGTAGAGTCCTTGAAGGACTAAAGAAAGTTAGAAAATGGTTTCACTTGTTGAATATTAATGAGAATAAGTATTTGTGGGTTTGTTGGACAGTAAATTTACATGGTTCCAAATTGGTATGTAACATGGAAGATATAAGATCCCTCTCATAGAGTTTGGAACTTG
This sequence comes from Gnetum montanum, assembly GCA_015680685.1. Taxonomy (NCBI): domain Eukaryota; kingdom Viridiplantae; phylum Streptophyta; class Gnetopsida; order Gnetales; family Gnetaceae; genus Gnetum; species Gnetum montanum. Next base: position 28,719 of record MNCI01024326.1, on the reverse strand, counting down.
GTATTTTGTGGAACATGATTGGGATTATAGTAAAGGACTTTATCACTAGGCTTGATAGATACTTGTCTTATTTTAGTGTCATGTCTACATTTGAAGTACTTTTTGTGAACTTCATTACTCATTTGGGCTACTTGTTGATTTTCATTTAAGAGATTTAGATCCATTAGACATTACTTTAGAGCCAATATTAGATCTAGGTTAAGAGTACTAGCAATTGCAAGGGTATTTAGTTCTACTTCAATTAGTAAAGTAGGCAATTTACCATAAAATATCTCATACAATGAATACCCTATAGGAAGTTTCCAAGTTGATCTATATGCCCATAGAGCATCATTAATTTTATTCCTCTAGTCCTTCTTATAACAACTAACGATTCTAGTTACTATCTTTGTGATTTCTTTGTTAGTCACTTTTGCTTGACCATTCACTTAGGGATGATAAGCTGTAGTTAATTTTTGATTAACCCCAAGTTGTTACATTATCTTCTTAAATGTAGCTCTTGCAAATTTACTTTCATTATATAATATTAGCATGAGTGGTGCTTTGAATTTGTTCACCACATGTTACTAAAAGAACTTGGTAGCTATTATGGCTGTGCAATCTTTAATTGCAACTACTTCTAAAAACTTTGTGCAATAATCAATGGTTACGATGATATAGGATCTTTCATTTGACATGAGAATGATGGATCCCATAAAGTAAATTTTCCAAATTTCAAAAGGTTCTAATGGTTGTATCTACTATTGTGGTCCTTCATTTCTAATTGTCTGTCCTCCATCTCTTTAGCATTTCTCATAAGAATATGCAAACTGATGTACATCCCTAAATATGGTAGGCCAAAATTAGCCTACCATCATCAATTTTAGTGGTATTTATTATCTTGCATAATGATCAAAATATGGTGCTTCATGCACATATTACAAGACTTTTTATTGACTTTCTTTTGGAACACACCATATTATCAACCCATTAGCAAATATTTTGTAGAGGTTTTCATTAATTTCTAGATATCTCTTTATCCAATGGAGAAACTACTCTTTTCATTTCTTATCCCATTCAATAGGATGTTCTTATTTGATGAGATATGTCATGTGATTAGTAATCCATAACTTCACTATTGAATCTACAATCATTATTGTTTTTGTGAATAAATTTTTCTTAGGAAATTAACGTGATATTAGTTCATCATTTTTTTGGGTTTCTCTTCTTAGTCTTGACAAGTGATTCACCACAAAATTTTTAGTCACTTTTTATCAATCATTGTGATGTTAAATTCTTGTAAGATGATGAGCCATCTTATCACTATTGGACTTACTACTGGTTTATTCATAAAAAACTTGATAGCAGTGTGATTAGTATAGACATAAATAGAATACTTGAGCACATAGTGTCTAAATTTCTCAAGTGCATACACCATAGAAATAAGCTTCTTATTTGTGATGATGTAATTGAGTTGTGCCTTAGTGATGCTTTGACTAGCATAGTATATATAATAAGGCCTTTTTTATCATCAAGTTGAGTTAGTACTACTCATAGTGCGCAGTTTGAAGAATCTTTCATAATGTGGAAAGGCTTGGATTAATCAAATATTGAAGGGTTATTGTGTTGATCTATTTCTATTTTAGGGTCTCAAATGCTTTCTTACATTACTTTGTCCACTGAAATGGTGCACCTTTCTTTGTTAATTCCACTAAAGGTTTTGAAATCTTTGAAAAGTTTTTAATAAATCTCATATAATATCTTATATGGCCAATGAATGATTTGAGATATTTGATAGTTTGTGGCCTTTGAGTGATATTTTAAATGACTCTGATCTTTTTTAGATCTACCTCTATTCTTTTATGAGATACTTGATGTCCTCGAACTATGCAATCTTGAGCCATTAAGTGGCTCTTTTTCCAATTGATCTTTAGATTAGCTTCAACACATATTTTTAGAACTTACTTTAAATAGTTCAAGGCTTGTTTAAAATATAATCCACATGTGGAAAAATCATCCATAAATACTTCAAATACATTGCCAATTTTCTTCTGGAAGATACTTAGTACAAGTCTCTAGAAGGTAATGGGAGCATTACACAAACCAAAGGACATTTACTTGCATTCAAATGTTCCCCATGGATTGGTGAATGTGGTCTTCTCATGATCTTTTTGTGCAATGAGGACTTAGTTGTAATGACTATATCCATCCAAGAAAGTATAGTACTAGTGTCCTACAATGGTGTCCAAGACTTGGTCAAAAAATGGTAAAGAGAAATGGTCCTTCAACATCACCATGTTTAACTATCAAAAGCCAATGCAAATCCTCCACTAGCTACCTTTATATGGGACAATGAATAATGGGCTAATTCATTTTATTTTTTCTATAGGATAGATGAACCCAACCTTCAATAGCTTTTCCAACTCTTGTCTGACAACTTCTTTAAGTTTGGAATTCAATCTTCTTTAAGGATGGTGATGTGGTTTAATGGTTGGATTTATAAAGATTCTGTGTTGAAAAATACATGGATTGAAGCTAGTGATTTCATTATAGGACCATCCAAATGCAATTGAACATTTATTTACCACTTCCAATAGTTTTCTCTTTTGCTCTTTATCAAGATTGGCGTTGATGATTATCAACTTTTTATTATTTAGGAAGACATATTCTAGTGCATCTAATAGGATGTTTAATTCTAGAGGTTCTAGTTCATACTTCTTTGGTATCTCTAAGTGTTCCCATTCTATGTATTCTTTCTACTATGATTTCATATCAGGGGGTTATCTTCTTAATTGATCTAACTTATCTATTTCTTTGACATGGGCACTTGTAATTTTGTTTAAAGTATCCATGCACATGTCAGATTCTACTTCTTTTTCAGTGATCAATCATTGGATGCCTTCTTATATAGTGGCTGCTACATACAGAAATTGTTGTACACAACTCTTTTATACATCTATTGTATGCTATGATGGCATCATATTTTGTGGTCCAAAATTTCTGTAAACAATTACACCCATTATCATTGTACAATACATGAAACTCTACACCTTTGGATCATTTTGGCTTTATCTTCCTTGGAGATTTCTAAGGATAGATCTTGACTTTCAAGCTTAGCATCCATAATACTAAGTCATGCTCTTCCCATAATTATAGGAAATTCTTGTTTGTTCTTTTCCATGTGTATGACTAGGAAATTAGTAGGATAAGACAAGCCACTTATGGTGGTGATTTCAACCTTCACCTACCCAAGTGGAACAATAATTGACTAATCTGCAAGCTCCAATAGAATGCTACACTTATTCAAAGGGTGAAGGTTATAGGCCTTATACATATCTTATGAAATAAGATTTACTCCTAATCCATAATCTAAGAGAGCCTTGCATGGTTTATGTCCTGCTATTTGAAGATAAACTAAGGGACTTTTAGGATTTGTTCTTTTCTTGGGAAGTGATATTGCCTTGATCCAATGCATTACTATGTAAGTGAGCATGATAGTTATTAGATTATTGTCTACAGATATCAAAAGCATAGTGTTTCTTAAAGGATTATGTGTAGACAAGATAGAATTATATGAAGTTCCCATCTGATGAGTGGCGAGGTACCCCTATGCTCAACCATAAGAATATGAGTGTGTACGCACAATCTAGTCAAACTCTGCGAATGGACTAGTTATGGCACCTAGACAGTTATATGCTAATTGTAGTTTACTATATTCCCACCTAGACTAGTATTTGCTTTGTCACATATGGTTTAGTCCAGAGTGAGGTGTATGAAGTGGTTTCTATTACTATGATACTCCTAAGGAAAATGAGAAGTTACTTAATTAAGCTAATAAGAAATAGGAAATAATATCTAAGCTAGCCTAAGTGTAATGAGCATCTATCCCTAATCATCTATACACATCTTGGACTTTGTGTACAAATTCCGGGATTACCAAGAGCACATCACTTGAAGCACTACTAGGTTACCATGTAGTTACACTTAAATGTTCCTGATTAAGAAAAACTCATTTTGCTTTAGTAATAGGAATAGTAAATGATAATAAAAGAAATATTGATGAGTGGCGAGGTACCCCTACACTCAACCATACAAATACGAGCGTTCTCACGTGCAATCCGGTCGAACTCCACAGACAGGCTAGTTGTGGCACCTAGACAGTTATCCTTAGGTTGCAATTCACTGTCTTCCCACCCAGACTAGTATTATATTTGTCACGTATGATTTAGTCTAGAGTGAGGTGTCAGATGTGTTCTTAATTCTAATGCTACTCCTGAAGGCAGTGGAAGATAATATTAACTAAGCTAAGCTAGGAGGGAAAGGGTAAGAGAATCTAATCTAGCCTAAGTGCGATGAGCATCCGATTCCTTGATCAACCATACACATCTTGCACCTCGTGCATGACTAACACTGGGATTACCAATTGCATATCCTAGGTATGCCACTAGGTTACCAAGTAGTCACACTTAAATGCTCATAATCAAGTCGTACTCATTCCACATTACTAGGAGTTTAAGGGTGAGAGAGAATTAACTACGAATGCAGTAAATAAAAAATTAAATAAACAAAGTGAATGGTACAATGATGAAGTAATCTTGATCTTTATTTTTGGTCATGTGCATGTCAAAGTATGTCACACTTGAATAAAGAATGTCGTACAATTACATTCACGACACTGCGGGCAGACACTGGAAAAAAATCTATCTCTGGAGGGATCAAACTACCAGAGTTTCACTAAGGAACTAAACTAGCTAATAAAAAAGGGAGAGTCGCTTCTTATTTATAGACACATTATTTCAAAGCAGATGCAATATTGCATACGCAATATCGTGGCCCATGCAATATCATGTCCCATCATACCCCCATGACTGAATAAAAACTCATCCTCAAGTTACAAATAGAGCAAGATCCATTGATTACATAGTGGATAGGTATGGGATTATTAACTGGAAAAAGAAAATGAAATGATGCCATAGTGTGGGAAGACACAACACGGAAAAATACTGCAACTACAAAAAATGGAAACTGGTGTAGTTCCTAGTGGTAGTGGCTCCTCCATGGGTGCTTTCCCTTTGTCATGTGCTCCAGGCTTTGAAGCTTGATGGTGTTGAAGTATGGCCTAGATCTTCTTCTCTTCAGTCCAAGGGTCTTGTGACGTCCATGCTAGTGTTTCGATGTTTGATGGAGTCAACACATCCCACGGACAGGGTAGTTACAGGAACATCTGGTTGGCTTTACCACACCACGAACACCTGTCATTCCTCTTCATAGGCTTTGGCTTTGTTCTTGTATTCATGAAGGTTTATTAGCCATCAAGCCAAGTCGGTTGCAACATCTTTCTATCCTTGGTAGCTTACTTTTACCACATCAAGTTCAGAATTTTTGACATCTAGTTTCTCAACTAGCTTCTTTCGCTCTGCAAATTCTTCTTCATATTTGATGTGGGTGGAAGCTACCTACTACTTGAGCTCTGACCTTGGGTGCCCTACTATTAACATGGCAAGGTTGTCATATCTAAGGTTTGTTAACACCATGTATTCTATCAAGTCTTGAATCTACAAGTCCTAGTTCTTAACTTCTGCTTGGTGGACAAAGGCATATGTGTCCAATATGGCCCACCAATTAGTGTGTTGAGCATTGATATTGTTGATTTGTGCCTTGGCCATATGGATCTCCTTCTCTAAGATTTTTTTGTACATCCCCACTTGATCACGGAAGTGCTCCTTCAGCTTCTTGTGTCGTTTAGCCTCATTCTGCCACGCGCTTATCTCAATTGATGACTTTTGGCGAATAGCGCATACCTCCTCCATTGAGAGGGTTCAGTTTTCTCTAGCTAAATGGCTTACATCTTGGTTGACCCGAATGAATTGTTCTCGTAGTTGATGAAAGTGTTCATCGAGAATGTTCTTTTCTTTCTCTACAGTGGTCAACCAAAGATTTTCTGCAACTAACTTCTTGTTTTCTTGTTTTCTTCTTGTTTTCTGAGTGCCTTAATATGTGCATGGGTTTGCTCTTGTGATGTGGAGGCATCCCAAACAATGTCTCCTTTTCTCCTACCACCTTCTTATTCTCTACTATTATTTTTGTTAGCTACTCCATTCTAAAATTTTCTAGTTGTTCTACGGGAACAAATTGTAGAGGATCCCACTATGCTGCTTGTAAGGCCATGAGCTACTCTTGTAATTTTTGCACTTCAGCTTCAGCATGCTTGACCCTTACTTCGGATATGACTAGCTTTCCCTTTGTGGAAATGAGGTCTGATTGAATTGTTGTTACATCCTAGGGGATGTCAAACAGGGACATCATTACTTGCCCTATTTGAAGCAATCTATCAAGCACATCCTCATGTTCCATAGAAGTCATTGAGGTTATGGCCAAAGTTTGAGCATCCTGTGCTCCTCAGAGATCTACTAGTGACACAACAGGTACATTGAAGGATTCTTTGATGTGATCTACAACCACATCTACAGCTCCCGTGGCATTCTAGTGTTGCATAACCACCACAGTGACCCCTTCACCAGTCTCTAACTACACTTGGAAAGATGCCACATTTCCTAAAATCTGTTGTGAGCATCTACTTTCCCCTCCTCCTGTTTGAATGGATAATTCACCCCTTGTGAGATCTAATGAAACTGTAGGCTGATTAACATCATCGATGATGCAGAAGAGGTTTGCGTCATCATGACTTCCCCAAGTGACCGTCTCAGTGATGGCCCTCAGATGGCTCATCAACAGTCTGTAGTCTTGTGGTAGCGACGGCTGATCCTGGCCTATGTTGGGACCTGCTTCTTATTGTTGGCTGGGACCTGTGGCTAGAGGTTGACTAGTTCCAACCCCCTGTTCTTCTTCTTGTTCTTCTTGTTCTGGTCTCAGCTCTTCGCCAGTTCTCTTTCTTGGAGCTGGCGCCTTTAGCAATTCTATGTATGAAGCGTTTTGGGCTTTCTGGAGGACGTCATTAGTGTACCCCCAAATACCAACATGTCAGCAAAAATTTATGATAAGATAGGGGAAAGGCAGTACCATCTTTCCTATCTTCTATTCTTCGAACCACCTTAGGATATCCATCAAATATAGATGGGGTAGGTTAGCATTAATCTTTTCCATCAACACTGCACATCCTCGAGCCGCATACGTCGATATTATTTTTAAGCCTTTTGTGGGGAAGAGGTGATATGTTTTTATTTTGAAATAAACTCTCTCTTTCATCGTCAATTCACCAAATTCTTTGTCTCTTCCATAAGCCTTCTCTAACCAATCCTTTCCCACATCAGGGTCTAAACGGGTAGATAACCAAGCAACCTAGGGCCCTAAGTTCAGAAGGTTTAACACTTCTGAAATTACCTATGCAGAGAAGTCAACTATCACACCACAAATATTAACTGTGGTTCCCTACTCCCTATTGTGCCAAAACTAGTACGTTTCTCCTAGGTACCAAGCATCTCTTTTAGAGAGGATAGGCCAAAAGGGAGACCCTTTGAGGTGATCCCTAACAGCCTCAGGAGTGAACTCTGCAAAACATTCAAAGTTTAACTCCACAATAACTGTAGCGAATGTGGACTTCTCATGGATAGCCTGAACACATTCTAGGGGCAACGTGAGTTGTTGTCCCAATTCAGGCGCAGCAGCAGCTCCTCCTTCTAGCTGCCCGGACCATCCGGTAGGAGGTTCATCTTGATGGATGCTGAATGATTGCACCTCTTGTTCTGTATGTTGTCTAGCAGGGCCTTGTCTTCCACCTCTCTGAGATCATTTCGTTCCACCTTGAACAGGACCCTCCTGTTGTGCATGTTTCGGGGCCATTCTGCAATCACACGGGTCAATTGTTAGTAAGGTTGTTTTCAAAGTCAAGTTATACCTTACTTCTTGCCTTAATTAAATATCTTATGTTATCACATGTGATAGTGCCTGAAAGTTTATAATAATGAGTCCTGTGACTTAGGTGGTCGTCATTTTAGTCTCCCGGTATACCTAAGGGTTAAATGATTTTTAGGCATAATTATTCTAAGTGTTAAAGTTAATTACCCTAGTTGATGTCCTTTGGGTGATGATAAATTTCAAAAATCTTAGGCACTTTTTGGCACGTGTCTCTCCTCCACGACTAAACTGAACACTCCAGGTTCAAGTATGTTCAAGTGGAATTAAAATCAGAGCACTAGTGAGCGAGATATGAGTGAAAAAGCAAGGGTCACACAAGCGCAAGTCGCAGAGAAAAATTTCAACAACTCCCCCCACATGAATGGAAAAATTATGCTAAGTGTAGTGGTGGGGGTGCCTATTTATAGGAAAATAGGATGTGATATCGTGTACGATACATCGCATACGCGATATCACATGGGAGATGATATTGTGTATGTGATATCTCGTCCCTAGTGACATGAAACACCAAGGAAATACCGAATTTTTAAGAATTTTCTTGAAATTAATGTTGGAAATTGAGGACATTGGCAATTATTAAGATGTACTAGGGTAATTTCATTGATTCGAGAGGCACCATTAATGATAATGATGTGAACTTTAGCCATAAAAATTTGGTGGTTAAGAAAAAGGAAATGTAATGGTACATTGGAACATTCAATTTAGAGGGATAATAGTAGGGAAAGAAAATCAATTGAAAAATTAAGATGAGGGTAAGAAATTTTGTGTTTGAGCTGTGTCATAAGCGAATATTACAAAAGATTACACAAGTGGATCCTCCCCAAAGTAGGTTCCAACCTATATTGCCCTTGTGTAACCACACTTAAAGTGTTTGTGGGCACTAGAAGGGTTAAATGTAATCCGCACTAACTCCACATAACACACATATGTAATATCACCAGAATGAGATGAAAATGCTATGCTATAGAGGACACAAGCTACAATTACACAAATAGTGAGATGAGACGAACTATAGAAAGGAATCGTAGATATTGGAACATGAGGTGACTAACCCAAGGCACAATGAATCCTACGTGTAAAGCATGATTAAGGTGTCATTAACCCATCGTTCCAAGATCAGGACCAAGTCCATTTCTCTAATCAGTGACATCGCATTGTTTCATTCCATGATGAACAACTATGAGAGTACCATGACAACAAGGCATATGATCACTTGGCATTTTATTCAAGGGAGGAGTGATATTTGTTTTATGGCACTTTTTTTTCTCTTTCTTTTTTGTTCTTTTTTCTTTTTTCTGAATCCAAAGAAGCCACCAACCTTTAGGCATGGGTGCATGTCTTTCCAGTGGGACCCCCTAGAATAACATTTTATTTTGAGTGCCCTTTTGATTACTCTTACTCCCATTTTCCGTTAGATCTTCAAGGATCTTAGTACAACCATATTACACGATAACTCCCACAAACGTCACCAAAGAGAATCCGCAAGTCCCCTTGATGTCACACCCTTATCATTCACTCTTGGTCCATCCTTCTTCATTCTGGGTACAATGAACACAAGAATTAATTTTAAGTTTTTAAGAATTTCAAGAATATCACTGTACCCTTGAACATAACCTCTTATTTGTAGAGTGGATGAGTGGGTGTAATGGACTCATTGTCCAAATAATTGATCACTCATGACTTAATAACATAGAACACACCTCAACCAACGATCCACATGAGTGTTTTATTCATAGACGAGATTACTTACAAAAATGTGAAAAGAGAAAAAACACAAAAGGATAGAAAGATAAAAAGATAAAACAAAAAGTTGAAAAATGAAAAACTGGAAAACATAAAGTTGTAAAATTAAAGAAAATGAAAAATATTTATTAATCCTACTTGTTATTGAAATGAGGGATATCCCCCATAACTAAACAGTTGAGTATGACAAGGATTAATAAATGGAAGATGGGGATCCTTGAATGTTGGAAGTATTGGAACTTGGCCATACTTATCCCCTTGGGGTTCACACACTTGATTATAAGGAGCATAGTGGGGCACTTTATACGATGTAGTTCCTGGATAATGAGTTGACCGACTATGATGTTTGGGACCATTAGATGGTATGCAAGGATTGGGATGTTTCCTTCCTTGATTATGTTCATTAGGCTGTATAGTTGTTGGAGTGTAAGTTGGAGGCCCTGATGAAGTTACATGAGGCATTGGGTTCGAAGGTATGTGTGCACCATAGTGTGAGACTTGTGCTAAGTTGGAGGATGTAGTGGCCTCTAAAGTAGGTTCTCCCTTCTTATGGCTGTGTTTAAAGAAGGGTTGCTTTGGATGTTGAGGAGGCTTCTCACTGATGTTTGGAGTAGTAGCGCAAATATTGTTCGTGGGTTGTTGCTATGGCACAAACACCTTAGGAACATTTGGTGGCACTGTGGAAGGAGGGAAAGGATGAGAATGTTGAAAGTTAGGAGAAATATAAGGTGCACAAGGTGGTGGTTGTGTTGGAGGCATGGGTTGATAGTATTGTGGAGAATGGTATTGTGGTGAGATAAAGTGTGTTGGCCCAATTGGAGAAACAGGATGTTGAACTTGATAAACGTTTGGATTCGAACAATATGAAGGGTGCCTCCAGTTTAGTGGTGGTCTCCCCCACGACTAGGATTGTTGCCACTGTGATCAAACACAGTATCTCTGTACGAACTCTGGATGTAGCATGTTTCTCCAATGCTCATGTAAATATAACAATATTTGGCATTGGCCCTTGGGGTGATCATATAGGCATATTTTGCATTCATATGTATGATTAGCAGTTGAGCACTTATTCCCTTCATTCTTTTTTTTCGAATTTCTAATTTTTTTTCCTACTTCTTGAGTTGTCAAAACTCTATCTCCAATATTGTTGATATATTCTCCACACTTTTGATACATCCATTCCAACATCTTATTGATCTTTGCCTCAGCTTCCTCTAATTATTGTTGTATTGGAAAAGATGATGTTTCCACCTTGAGATTGGTTGATTTCTCCTATTTATGATCATGGACCTTTGTTAAGTTAAGATTCTGGTCCCATTGCTATTTTTCAACACTCTCCCATCTAGCCATATCTCCTTCTTCTGCTGCTACCTGTTTAATAAGCTCTTGGTCTTGATGGGTTTGTAGTTCATATAGTTGACCTTGGGCATACGTTCCTAAGGTCTCTCTTGTTTCATTACCTAGTACATCAATAATGTGGGACATTAGCCTTTCCTTGGAAAACCCATGGCCTAGATAGTTGTTTAATAGTGCATAATTTCTTTCTAAGGCCATGTCCAAGGGTTCATTTTTTTCTTGTTTCCACTCTTGGATTTGTTTCCTCAAGGCTGACACTCTCGTGTAGGTTTGATATTTTTCATTAAATACTTCTACCATTGTTGACCAATGTCGTATTGAATTTGGTTTTAACAATCTATACCATACTTTTACTTGGTCAACAAGTGTCATGAGAAAGAGCTTAAGTTTCTGCCACTTGTTATCAATGTTATTCCATGTGCAAGCATCATAGAAGGCTTGTAAATGTTGATACGAATCTAAGTCATAGCCTCCTGAAAATTTGGGAAAGTTGTTTAAATCGATCTTGGGTAGACGGCTCTCTTTACAATGCCTACATGAGATTCGAATAGCCTCTTGTATTTGCATTAGGCTTGTAGTGGCCAGTGGGGGTTCATCATCATCGGGTAAGTTAGGTTTTCGTGCGTTGTGATGATGTTTTTTTTGTTCATGCTTATAGGAAACTCCCACTTCATATTGTATACTCCAATCTTCATCATCATATAGTTCGTTGGTTCTCCAATGAACTTCCTTACTAAGTGTGGCATTATTATTATCTTGTAGGAGAGGCATTGTTGTAAAGTTGTGTGTGAATTTGGATGTGACTTTTTATAATTACTTCTTTCTAAAAGATATATTGTTAAGTTCTTTACAGTGACATTGTATGATATAACTAATCTAGATAACTAGCACCATCCTTGACAACGGTGCCAATGATGAGTGGAAAGGTTCCCCTACACTCAACCATAAAAATACGAGCGTTCTCACGTGCGATCCAGTTGAACCCTGCAGACAAGCTAGTTGTGTCACCTAGATAGTTATCCTTAGGTTGCAGCTTACTATCTTCCCACCTAGACTAGAATTATATTTGTCACGTATGGTTTAGTCTAGAGTGAGTTGTATGATGTGTTCCTAATTCTAATGCTACTCCTGAAGGCAGTGGAAGATAATATTAACTAAGCTAAGCGAGGAGGAAAAGGGTAAGAGAATCTAATCTAGCCTAAGTGCGATGAGCATCCAATTCCTTGATCAACCATACACATCTTGGACATCGTGCACGACTACCACTAGGATTACCAAGCGCAGATCCTAGGTATGCCACTAGATTACCAAGTAGTTACACTTAAATGCTTGTAATCAATTTGTACTCATTTTGCATTACTAGGAGTTTAAGGGTGAGAGAGAATTAGCTATGAAAGTAGTGAATAAAAATTAAATAAATAATTAAATAAATAAAGTGAATGCTGCAGTGATGAAGTGATCTCGATCTTTATTATCGGTCATGTGCGCGTCCAAGTACGTCACACTTGAATAAACAATGCCTTACACTTACATTCACCACACTGCGGGCAGACACTAGAAAATAATCTATCTCTGGAGGGATCAAATTGCCAGAGTTTCACTAAGGAACTAAACTTGCTGATAAACAAGGGAGAGCCACTTCTTATTTATAGACATTGCGGCAGACTGTGATATCACGTACATGATATTGCAGTGGAAGACAAGATATCACGTATGCGATATCGCGGGGGATGCGATATTGCGGCCCATGCAATATCACTTCCCATAAAATATTAACTAAGAAAACAATAATAGGTGATAAATAATTAAAAAAAATTTTATGAACCATGAGATCGGGATCGCGATATTGCGTCTGCAATATCGGGTCTACAATATTGGATCCAACCATGTAATGTCGGATACTCGATATTAGGGCTTGTANAAAACTTGCAACATTCAAAATAGATTAATTAGTGTTAATTATTATTTAATGATTTCCTAGTTGATTAATGATTTCTCTCACCCTACAACTCTCTTAGTTAAATACACTCAGTACGATCACTTTGAGCATGCATGTAGTGCTTGGTAACCTAGTAATGATTAGCATTTGGTAATCCCAGCAGTGTTGCACTAGTTCAGGATGTGTACGACAAGTGGGAATGGATATTAGTGTTTGGAGTAATTAGAACTTAGTTAATGAGTAGTTAAATTATATTAGTTACTTAGTTATCTCTTTCCCCCTTTTTAGTATTGTAGGATATAAAACACATAAAAGCTATAAAAATCATATGCCTCAAGCTTACTTAACCATACAACCATGGCATACAAGTAAGTTTGGGAATGTAACGATTAACTAACTTGTTATTGTTCCACAAAGGTGCATAGGCACTTAGTCTTTGGAATTCAACCGGATCGTGCATGAAATGTTTGTAATTGTATGGTTGAGGGTAGGGGTACCTCACCGCTCATCATTGGCACCGTAGCCAGGGACTTAGTTGTTTGTGTGCTAACTAGAACATAGGAAATCATTCACATCATTGGAGTGAACCCTTAGGATTGATTGAGGAAATAATAAAAAAGAGTACATTGCACACTGAACAGAAAAATATGTCTTCTTCTTTGTACAAAAGCACCTCACCTCCTAGGTCTGAAATAGGAAACAATCGACAACATAATATACATGATGTTGATCTACCAGTCCCTCAATAAGTTCAAGTGGTATATATTCATCTTGATAAGTATATACCATACTTCATCTTCCATCAAGATGAACAATTACATTGGTGAGACTTAGAAGGTAACATAGTGTTACCTCCAGATTATTTAGTCCCAAGCATGCTTCTTCGTGCTCTCATACAAATTGGCATGCCACACTTACTTGCAAAATACGTTGTGCAATACCATGGCTTAAGAGAATACCATCCCACAGAGGCAAAATGTCAAAGGGACTTGCAACAAGAGAGACATCATAAGTCTTCGAAGGATAAGTGGTCCCAGGATGCCCCACATGTCTTAAGTGAAAATGAGGGTGGTGAACCTACCTCAGGCAATCACCACATAACAATGTTCCTCCCCTTGACTTTGGTCAAGGGGTTGTGTATCAGGACCTTCATTCCACTATTCATAACCTAGGTCTTGATACCCATGGGCCAAAAGGATCCAAAAACGGGACACCAACTCATGATAAAGGTGGACATTCTGATTGCAATCACAATCGAGGCTAAGATCATAGAAGAGAAGGTAGCAGAAACCATCATGGTGATGGTTCTCCTTCTTCTTCACCTTCATCATCTTCTTCACCCTCTCCTTCAATATTTGGATGTGGTTATAAAGAAAAATACCATGGGGATAAAGGTAGGCAAAGTGGAAGTCATAGATGAAATAGCTAGGAAAGGGGAGAAGGGCACTCTAGAGAGTCATGACATAGAAGAAGGGGGAGTAGGGAACAATGTATGGACGAAATGATCACAATGAACCCCTTCTTGCTACTCGAAGTGTGTTGGACATAACTTAGGCTATTAGAATTCCAACAAGGCATCAAAAATATAGTAAGATCAAGAGATTAGATGTGAACAACATCCCACGATTTGAAGGGGGATACAACGCTAATCCTTAGAATCATTTACAAGAATTCCATGATGCATGTGCCTTATAGAACATAGAGAATGAATGGAAAAAACTTAAGTTTTTCCCATGAACACTAGTTAAAAAAAGATAAAAGTTGGTACTGGTCCTTAGAACTGGAATCCATTTGTAGGTGGAGTACCATGTTAGAATTTTTTAACGATAAGTACCAAACATACTCCTGAGTGTCTAAATTGTAAAAGAAAATCTAAGGCTAGAANTGTTAGAATTTTTTAACGATAAGTACCAAACGTACTCCTGAGTGTCTAAATTGTAAAAGAAAATCTAAGGCTAGAAACAAGGAAGACATGAACCCTTGGATGCTGCCATGGGACAATAATATGCACTATTACATCGTTGTTCTAGCCATGGTTATTCGCAAAGGGATCAACTGCGCCATCTTGTGGATGGGCTTAAGCATGAAACTAGAAGAACCATTACNATGGTTATTCGCAAAGGGATCAACTGCGCCATCTTGTGGATGGGCTTAAGCATGAAACTAGAAGAACCATTACGACTTATGCCCAAGGGAGACTATCCAAGCTTAGGTCCCATCATATTCAAAGACTATTGGAGCAAGTTTCTAAGGAAGAAGATGAGCTATGGAAGAGAGAAAGTGTAGAAGAGTATAACTAAGATCCTTCCCTTCAGAAGAGGGGAGTAAGATTTTGTGAGGATGAAGAAGAGTCACCACTTGAAGATATGGTGAATAGGAAAACTTTGCCTATCCAAAAGATGACATTAGAAGTTTCTACAAAGGTAGAACAAATGTGGAATTCTCTATGCAATAGATTTTAAGCTATTCTTAAAATAGTTGAGTCTAGAGAGCGAGGTAGTGATTGCAAAAAAAAAAAGAGAGAACCTGAACATGCACGTAGCAAGGGTAAGGGAAAATTTTCCATCATTGAAGAGGTTGTGGATATGGAAATAAACAATGATAGTCGATGTGAGATATGTCAATATGACCATCCTAAGGGATGTTTCCCTATAATCTCACATTTGCAGGAGTTTGAGGTGTATGCACTCAACCCATAATTAAACAAAAGGCAAACACCCCAAAGGTTACCTTATCCTCAAGGTAACCCAAGGTAGTTCCACCAACCCTTAACATATTATCCCAGTGGAAATACACCACAATCAATTGAGCAATATCAATAGTGGTAGCACCCAAAATCATGGGGAATGCCACCACAAAGGCAATAGTATCCTTACTGGCAACCTGACCCGTATGGATATTACATGTAGTAGCCAATCTCCCAACATGATTCTACTAGTCACGTCACTCCTCAACCTTACTACCAAGCCTACGAGTATTCTGGAACTCCCTCTTCTAGGGGCAATATCCTACAAGCATATCGTCCTTCTCATCTGGCTAGATCTCTTCCACCAATAGCTTCACTACCACCTGCTCCAGCTATGCAGGGTGAAATCCCTACCTAGCTGCAGCAACGTAATGCCACAAGGGCTATTAACTCTCAGTCAATTGTTAGTTTCAACAACCACATGAACAAAAGACCTTTCTTTAGGACCAATAGACCAACCAAGCCCTTGTAATCACAAGTGGATGATTCCTTAGACACCTCAATATCAATCAAAAATTCAGAGCCCCCTTCAACTCAACCACCTCACTCAACGCATATGGTCATGCTAACACATGCCATCACCGATTAGATTAAAGTTGGCCACCTTCCTAGGAAATTCTCTGATCCTGGGAGTCCTCTGATATACTTACAACTTGCTAGATATGTGTTGTGCAAGGCTCTTTTAGATTTAGGTTCCAGTATCAACTTGATTTCTCAAGAAATGTACAAGGCCTAGAACCTACCTCCATTAAAAAAGAGCAACATCCATCTAGAGTTCGCTGACCAATCCATCATTTTCCTATTGGGACTGGTGGAAGACATTGTTACCACTATTGGTGGGTGGTCGTACCCAGTTGACTTCCTAGTGATTCAGGTAAACAATGATAGGAGGGACTTCCCAATCATAATGTAAATAGCATGGCTAAGCATCATCGACGCACACCTAGGAATCCATGATGTTTCTCTAGAAATATCAAAGGAAAATACATTCAAAAAGATCAAGAAGAAGAAAGTTCCATGCATTGCATATAGTGAAACAAGGTGTAATTGCATGCAGAGGTCATGGTTTGTGCAAAGTTTAATATTGCTTGCATGCAATCAGTGTGCAAAAGTGATCAACATACAAAGATGCCTGTATGTAGCAGCCACATAATAGAAAGGCACCCAGTGGCTGATAGTTGATCAAGAAAGTAGTTCACTCATATGCATGGAACCAACTAAGGGTTTAACTTGCATTTACATTGATAACATAGATGCATTAGAGCAAGTCCACTGACAACTTCCAAGTCTTAACCTTGAAAATGTCAATTGGGGGAAGTTGGAAATCACTATAAAATTTAAGCAGGAGCCCCTCAGGCTAAAACCATTGCCCACCGGTATGGAATACATGTTCCTTAAAAATGGAAAATCAGTAATTATCAACACTAAGCTTGCTCCTCAACAGAAATAAGAACTACTGAAGGTAATCAATAGATGGTCAAAAGCCTTCGCTTACTCATATACCAAATTAACTGGAATAGATCCTAGGATATGCCAACATAGGATTTACACTGACCCCTCCATGAAGCCTCAAAGACAACTGCAAAGGCATTTGAACCCAAAGCTGAAGCAAGTAGTTAAGGAGGAAATCAAATAGCTTCTCAAGGCTCGGTTCATATACCCCATTTCTGATAGCAAATGGGTTAGCCCCTTAGTTATTGTGCCTAAAAAGGAAGGAAAATGGAGGGTGTGCATATATTTTATGCTACTCAATATGGCAACATTCAAAGATCACTTTTCGTTGCCATTTTTTGACCAAGTCTTGAACACCATCACAGGGCATCACTACTATAGTTTTCTAGATGGATATAGTAGACATAATCAAATACAAATAGCCCCAGAAGACCAAGCCAAGACTATGTTCACTAGTTCTTGGAGAACATTTTCATACAAACAAATGTTTTTTGGCTTCTGCAATGCCCCTACAACATTTCAACAACTAGTTCTAAGCATCTTTCGAAAATAGATAGGAAATGGTGTGGAGGTCTTTATGGATGACTTTTCTACTTATGGAGCAAACTTTGATCAAGCCTTGGAATGGTTAGAGAAACTGATAAAAAGATGTGTAGAAACCAATTTGAGGCTCAACTAGCAAAAAATTCATTTGATGGTCCAAGAAGGCATAGTACTAGGGCATAAAATATCACACATAGGGATAGAGGTAGACCCCAAGAAAATCAAAGTTATCCAAGGAATTATCTGTTAGCTAGAACTTGTCAAAGATATTCGGTCATTCCTTGGACATATTGGTTACCTCCGTACACTATCCATGGCATGTGATGTCAACCTTGACCTTGATATAGCACAGAAATAACGATTAGTAACACTTAACTTGCTAGATGAAAATTGACTAGCTGCCCTGTAATCTAACAAGTTGCCCAAGGCATTCAATAAACAACATCATGACCTAAGGATTAGGAAAGTTAAATATCAATTGGGAGATAAGGTTCTCTACTAGAATCCCACACATGTGCCACAACATACTAAATTTCAAAAA
>MNCI01024326.1:0-10292 GCA_015680685.1 Gnetum montanum | reverse complement strand
CCTTTGGCTTGGAACTATATAGTCCCCTTTTTATAAGTAAATTTATTAATGAATTGGTGGCTGGGTATTTTTCAAACCAAGGAAAGACTCAACGGATGAAAAGGATGTGTGACTTTAATGGAATTCGATGCATTTGTGCTAGCCATTCTCTTGGGTACTTGGATGCTTTTTCTTGGGTTTTTTGCCATTCTGACATTGTTCAAAAATTAGGAAGCCAAGTGAATAAAAATAAGTCTTTGCATGGTTTGGTTCTCATACAGAAAAAAAAAAGGAAAAAAAAAGAGTGAGAATTCAAAGCGTACCCCTTAGACATAATAAAGTAATATGGGCTACAAGCACTAGTTATGGAACTAGAAATACATGTTACCCATGCTTGAAGGTTCCCTCTAACTAAGGTCCTTTATTGCTTCCTACTTCTCCATCTCGCTCTCCTTGGAATGGTGGTGACTCTTTGTGGAAGCATTCTTGTTGCTTCAAGTGGATTGATTGCTCAAGTGTGTTGATGCGAGATCATTGGATGTGGTTTGTTTGAGTCTAGATTTGGGGTGAGTTCTACTCAGTCACATTAACCATAAAATACACAAGGGGCTTTACATAACCTTGTTCTTAGGATTTCACTCCATTCTCTCCTCTCCTTCTTTCTTCCCATTTTCCACCTCATTGTTGGTTTTATCATTAATCCATTCTAGGTTGATGCATTTTTTTTCTTTGGTGAATTCTTGTGGGTAAGTTTTTAACTCTTGCATCCAAATGACATTCCTAGAGCCTACAAACTCTTTGGTTTGTGGGTTTTTTAGGGCATAAAAGGCATGAGCCTGCTTTGGGGAGGATCCACTAGCATTCCTTTTTGGTGCAATTGCTAAGTTCTTTTCCTTAAACATTTCCTGCAATCAATCATCTTTTGTTTCATCCCCATCCATTACATCCATTTTATTGGTGTTTCCATTCTTATTTTTTTCCCCATCTTTCTTGTTCCTCATATTTTTTCATCTTATAGCTACCAAAGGTTCTCTCTTAGTCGTGGGTGCCCTAGCACAAATTTTTCAATTTTTTCCATTTTACTAATTGCCTAACCCCTACACCTTGGGTAGTTGCTAATGATAAATCTCCAAACTAGTTTCTACCATAACCATAACTCAGCCAGTGCACTTCATATCGAGGCAAGGTATCAACTACATTGTGGTTTATCTGTCCTTGCTCATTTGTAACTGTGTTGTGTGTGCAGATGGCAATCATACAAACAATGGACTAGGCTTGGATGAAGCCCTTAAGATGGACCAAAACTGAAGCATTTATGAAAGGAGCAAGAGTGATGGCATGGCAATGGATAAATAATGGAAGGCGCAATCTTGGCATCAGTAGCAACACGTCTTTTTCTTTTTCTCTCTCCTTCTCTTCCAGCTGCCAAATAAAGGCTGGATGTCATTTATGTACAGTGTTCACCTCAGTGGTCATGAACACTAATGATGTCATGTATTGTATTGTTGATCCATTTACCGAGCGAGTTGAGTCTGTCACCCCATTCCACCATCAATGGTATTTTAGTCAATAATCCCATACCTTCCCAATATTTTGTAAGGAACTCAAGGATGAGCTTTCATTCAATCATGGGGATGTGATGAATTGCAATATCAGGTCCGTGATATCAAATCCAACCATGCGATGTTGGATACCTAATATCAGGGCCTGTGTCCTTACCTATAAATAAAATATGGTGCCCTTTCTTTTCACATTAGATAATTTAGTCCCTTAGCCGAACTCTTACCATTTTTTCCCTCCAAAGTTAGAATTATTTCTGCATGCCCACAGTATGAGTCATATAGTAAACGAATCTTTATTTAAGCATTGTGCACCTGAGCACAATTTGTGTATAGCAATAAATATGAACTTTATGATAAACCTTGCAGCATTCAGAATAGATTAATTAGCATTAATTATTATTTAATGCTTTCCTAGTTGATTAATGATTTCTCTCATCCTACAGCTCTCTTAGTTAAATACACTTAGTATGACTACTTCAAGCATGCATGTAGTGCTTGGTAACCCAGTTTAGCATTTGGTAATCCTAGCAGCGTTGCACTGGTTCAAGATGTGTACAACAAGTGGGAATGGATACTGATGTTAGGAGTAATTAGAACTTAATTAATGAGTAGTTAAATTAGATTAGTTAATTAGTTAGCTCTCTCCCCCTCCTTACTAGCACAAGATAAAAAACACATAAAAGTTATAAAAATCATATGCCTCAAGCTTACTTAACCATACAACCATGACATACAAGTAAGTTTGGGAAGATAATGATTAACCAACTCATTATTGTTTCACAAAGGAACATAGGCACTTAGTCCTTGGAATTCGACCGAACTGTGCGTGAAACACTCGTATTCGTATGGTTGAGTGTAGGGTTACATTGCCACTCATCAAAATTAAAAGCTAAGTGAATGTTGCAATGATGGAGTAATCTCCATCTTTATTATCAATTGTGCATGTGTCCAAGTATATCACACTTGAACAAAGGTTCCATACAATTACAAGCATCACACTGCAAGCATGCACTTGGGAAAAAAATTAAAAACTAACTAAAAGTTGACAAAATACTCAACCCCAAAAGATTCAAGACTTCTAATCACTCTTCCCTATGTGCTTGCGTGCTATATTTATAGGCCAATAGAGGAATCATGATATCATGTATACAATATTGTATCTAGGCTATGATATCGTGTACCCGATATTGGGGCTTGGCAAACCATGATTCATCACCATCCTTCAAACCTTTTTTGGACTTGTCCTACAAATAGAACATTTCATAGATCTTGGCTCACTTGTTATCACATCCTCTTATGCAGTGATTGATTGGTAGCATTCGTTTATTATATTTTCATTGGCAATTCTTCGTACATGATTGCTAGTGGTACTGATGGTAAAGTATTGGGGACTTGGATTGAAGAACTAACTATTGGTTGGGAGGTGTAAGAATTTCAATCTAACACAAAGTAGTGGGTCTATAATATTCTAGTGGATAGTAGGGAGAGGAAGCATGGACCAAAGTATTTGTAGGTGAGATTGGATGTTGGACATAGTATTCATAGGGATCATGTTACCTATATAGATACTATTGCCTTGATGATGGTATTTCTCATGTTTGTGGTTATTATCACTATTGTTGGTATTGCTCTTATGGTTGAGGATAAGCCTTGCTTAGATAGTATGTTTGTTGGTAGGCCTATTAGAAGTTACCTTGTGGATAAGGTAACCATCTAGACATTTTCTTCTTGACAAATTTTGAACTAAGTACATATGTCCTAGACTCTTAAAAGTGGGTCATAACAAGGCAACATTCCTTAGCATGTTCATATTGGCACTCACATATTGTAAGGTTTAGTGCCTTGGAGCACTACAATGAGTCTTTAAATTTGATGAGCCATCATTTCAAATAGTCTACCTTGTGCATACATCCCAAGAGTTTCTCTAGTCTTGTTCCCTAGCCCATCGATGATATGTCTGAGTTGTTTCCATTGAGAAAATTCATGGTCTGGGCATTTATGCAATAATGAATAGTACCTAGCCATTGCTGCATCAAGAGATTCATGTATCCCTTGCTTCCATCCTTAGATCTATTTTTTTAAAATAGACACTCTAGAATAGGTTTGATACTTGTCATTAAAGAGCTCTAACATGGTACTCCATCTTCGAATTAATTCTAGTTCTAGGATCTATACGAGCTCTCTCCTTTCTTTAGGAGTGTTCTAGGAAACAACTTTAATTTTTGCTAATCATTTTTGATAGTTTGCAAAATGTAGGCATTGTGGAAGGCTTGAAGATGGTGTTGTGGATCTATGTTATATCTAGCTTCAAATTTTAAAACATTGTTTATATCTAATTGCTTAATGTAACTATCCATTACATGCCTTGTAAGAATGTACATGGCTTTCTTGATGTTAATCATATTTTGAGTGGCCAGTAGGGTTCTTCATAGTCTTCAAGTTTGTGAAACCTATTATAGTAGTGACCCCTTTAATGCTCATGCTACTCTCTTTCTTCATGCCTAATCCTTTCTCTTCATTCATCATAGTTATCATCATCTTCATCATGATGCCTTCTTTTATATGCATATCTCTCATGGGCTTTTTATCTTTCCCCATCATGATTCCTCAATCCTCTTATTTTCTTATTAGAATCTATAGATGAATGTGAAGAAGAAGATGAAGGAGTTGGAGAACGATGCTGGCTGGTTCTCTTTATATGACTCCTTGATTCATCCCATTTAGATTTAGTGAAGGTCTTAGGCCTTGCATTCCTCTTGAGTATGGAGTCTTTCTTATCTCTTCTAGAGGTTTCTACAGTAGTTGAATGCATTGTTATCTTGATGAGATCTTCAATGTAGATGACTGGTGTTTGGGAGTGGGATCCATGAGTTTGATAGAATTTCTCAATTTGGAATACAACATCTTCTCTTTCTTCTAGGACAATGGTTTGAGGTGCTTTCTTTCCTTTGTCATGCTCATGTATTATCTCAATGATGGCATCCCTTCTTACTTGAGCCTTTGTTGATTGGTATGACCTGGTCATGTGTTTGGTGGTATGGTATGTTTCTTGCACATGGCCAAGGTTTAACCTCATCAGGGGTGCTTGAAGCATTGATGGTGGTAAATGTTATGGTGACAAGATAAAGTTGCCCAGTAAATCTCTCTATTTCAGTTCATCCAATGAAAAAAAATGACATCACGATAGTAAGGGTTAGTATGAGCATGAGCATAAGAAATTTTGGTTTGAATTAGAGAATTTCATTCTTCTTCATTATAGTCCTTCTCATAACTATCATAAAATTCAGTAGTACGTGGAGCTTGTTCTTTAATTATAGAAGCCATGTTAATTGTTTGACACTAAAGTGTGTACTTTAGAAAAAATTGTTCTAAGTATGAAAGATATACTTTGTGATGCTTGACACAACGAACTTTGTACAATTAACTACTTAGTAAACTTTGACACATCCCTAATAATGATACCAATGATGAGTAGTTGGGTATTCCAACTCTTAATCATACAAGTCACAAGTGTTCATGTGTGACTTGCTTGTAATATGTGTTTAGACAATATAAATATACTAGTAGTTGATGTTTTGTTTGTGATTGTTATCTTCTGACATAGAGTTAGTGAAATATAGGTTGTATGGCCTAACTATTAGTGAGGCATATGATATGATGATATTATTTGGCACAAATTAAAACCAAGTGTAAACATGATGAAAATGTGGTAATAAAATCTAAGTTTAAGTACAATGATAGTAGAAAACCATTCTAGCCTAAAGGTGATAAGTATCCATTCCTGGCTTGTCGTACATGTCCTAGGCTAATGTAATAGTCACTGGGATTACCATGTGAATTCACTATAGAGAAAATCAAGTGAAGTCATTGCTAGGTTACCAAACAATTATACATCCTACTCGAAACCATTCATACTTATACAACTTTACTAAAGGACATTGGAAAAGTAAAGTGCTTAGAAAATGTAAAGGACTTACAAGAACAAATATAAAGTAAAGTAAAGTGCTTAGAAAATGTAAAGTGAGATTCTACAATGGTGAGAAAAAATATTGATCTTTATTACTAGTTATGAATTGTGTTCAAGAACAATCTACTCAAATAAAGACTCCATACAACTTTTAATTACCACACTACAAGCATTCACTCTAATTCTAAGTGTAAGTTATGGAAACAAACTGCAAGAATCTAGCTAAGTATTGGCAAAATTTGTTGCGATGTGATGGTGGGTTGGTATTTATAGGCATGACCATGTCCCACTACATCACATCTACGATGACATATGTAGGGCTATGATATCATAGTGTAGTCCCTGACAAAAAGGTTTTATCACCGAGCATGTAGGACTTTAACTTTATTAGTCACTGTAACATCAACCAACTAGTATAGTATTTCACTTCCCCAAAGAAATTTTATGTTTCTTGTTTCCAAATAATACAAATAGGTGAAATTCATCAAATTAGCTAGAAATAATAATTTTTTGGCAAGCTTAGAAATATGATATAACTTGAGAACTTTAATTATTTTACCATTACAAAGCAACTTTACATTATCATAGTCCTTTAATGTAACATTGAGTTATAAACTTTTATACGTTGATATTAATCTTCTATCTTACTACCAATTGAGATTGTAACAAGACAAAGGTCATATGTTGATCATTATCTTCTATCTTACTACCAGTTGATTACAATTATCTTACAATAGTATTAAAAATAGTAAGATAAGATGTAATAATGGCATTTTCAAACATCTTTAATAACAATAATAGCATTTTAAGATGCAATTTATTTGAGTAAGGACTAGATTGTATATCTCACCCATAGCATCTCAAAATTACTTTGCATTCTTTTCATCTTATAAATTTATCAACACAGGATTAGAAATACCTTTATGAATTGTTCCCAAAGCTAAATGTTCCAGTTGATACTAATCTTTAGCTTTCATATCATTTAGTTTAATTTTAATGATGCATACATCCTATTTCTTTTCAACTAGCAAATCTTCCATCCTTAGCTCCCAAAGATTGTAGTTGTTGCTATTAAATTTTCTATTTCTTCAATATACTTGGCACCACTTTCCATTTTGAAACACTCCTAGTTAATGAATTACAAGTCTTAGAACAACCCAGCTAGAAAAGCCAAAGCTTCGATACCATATGTTCATTTTCAATCCATCAATAAAGTAAAAGCAAATGGCAATGACAAAAATTAAGAGAAGAAAGTAGATGATAAGGTGCTTATTTCTTAGCTCATAAGGCCTAGGTTCAAGCCTAGGTGTAGTTACTCGAAAGAGGTTATGCTTTTGCTAAACCACTACCCCTCCAAGTACCTTGCCTTGGTAGGATGAGCATTAAGCCTTTAGGTAATGATCCTTAAAAGAACTTCCAAGGCAAACAACATAATAATCCTAGAAAAATTCCAGCAATCAAACTTACATTCGCAGAATAGATTCCAACTTGAATTTGCTTCACACATTGATGATGATCCCTACTACCACCTAAGCACCCATTGACATATTGTACATAATGCCATGCTCGGATAAAAACCAAATCATAGAGTTAGAATTCATAATTAATTATGACCAAATTAAGTGTTTATGATTACATAATTTTTTGTCTATATTACAAAAAATAAAATTTCTTCCAATGCCTTCCCTTTCTATCTCTTCTACGCTTGGAGGCACAGAGTTCAGTGTAAATGCCTGGAATGGTTTTCATGTCAAATATATACATGGTTAAAGTATATTTGATATCTGCTAAAATTTAGAATAGTTTGGATGTCATGGAAATTTAAAATTAAGCATTCCCACCCCATGGCTATTGAATCCAAAAGNGTCAGAAATAACGTGAAAATTTGGTGATTTGTACATTACACAAAGCCACACACAGAAACATTTGCATCCTCGTTGTGGGCAACAAGGGCAAGAGATTTATCAACCACAAGGACATCAGAGCATTCCTCAGCCTTCCCAATGTCCAAGTTTGCTTTTTTCTGTGGAAGGAAAGGGGATACCTCCTATCTGAAATTCAATAGCAAAATCTGCATGTAGATTGTTTGAAAATGAGATAACAGAACCGATCTTATTCTTCCAATCAAGCAATAAAATTTTCATGTTTTCTCTTTCTTTATGTCTACAACAAGTGTGATAATCTGTGACCAAGTATCTAATCCAAATCCATCCATGTTTCAGGTTGTCGTATGGTACATCTAACTGTATCTGTGTAAAAGGTTGCTAAACTAAAATGGATGCAGGAAGATGTCAAGAAATATATTTTCTTTCATCCTCTGCAACAGAGTCTACGGAAGACAAATATTTCCCTAGATTTTCATAATCCCTAGTTGTCAAAGTCTAAAATCTTCCAGTACATAAAGGGTTGAAGAAGAAAATACATGAAGAAACGGCACTCCATACCCTTCTGCGGTACCACGCAATTCATCCCAGTAATTTGGATACTGTTGCCTGCAAACCAGTCCATCAGAAGAAAAAATACCCAAAACACACCTTAAATTACGCAGTAAATTTCTTTCAAAGTTTGCAGCAAAATTCAAGAAAACTAAAACTCAGACCAGAAACGGAGAATTATATAATGCAGAAAACACCTATTAGAGTTGGATAACGCCTCAAGCGGACAATGCCCATCAGCAGACATGGCAAAAGGGATCATATGGTTTTGCAGGATTGGATCTCCTGCAACTCTTGCTCTGATAAGATGAGCAAATTGTTTGCCAATGAGGAATCCCATCTGAAATGGATTCAGAAAATCTCCTGCTTGTATGTGAGTGTATGGCAGCCATTCCTCATTGCTCTGTGCTGCCACCATTCCCATTTCAGGAACAGCGAATCGGCTCGGTTATTCAGCAGAGTCTATATGCTCTACCATGCTCCACTATTTACTCTGGATAATATTTACAAGTGGATGAACACCGCACATTTCAGTTTTGATTTTTTCTCGAAAATTTTTAATGTATGCTTGGAACACGTTGTGAAGGTACCATGAAAGGTGTTGGTTCTGGAATTCAAACCACTATCTCTAGGGTGCACATTGGGTTCCACATTGAAGAAGTACCATATGTAATAACAACATTGCCTTGATGTTGTCTAGCACTTTTAGGAATTCCCTTAGATCTAATGAACTTGAGGCACATGATGAGGGGACTCCGCCTCCAACTGAGAGCATCACAATCACTTCAATAACTTAGAATGGAGCATCACAATGACTTTAATAACTTAAAATGAAGCATGCAATGCATAAGCTTTGTATAGAATAAAACTATGTCTCTAGAAGAACCCCTAAACTCTGAACGAGGACTAGCAAACAAGTATACAAACAATCCTAACCTCATGTCCAGTAAATTTAGATAATTTGAAAATGTTCACACAACCTGAGTTAAGGAAGAAAATGTTTACACTTTTTCATACAAATTGTATTGACCTTTCTACCTGAAGCGAAATCTACTAACTTCATATGTGAGCTAGTTCTCTACCTTCGATAGTAATATGAAAGTATAGAGTTGATCATCTATGATCAAGGGGAGACTACTTTGTACCTTGCATGAACCACTCCTCATACTTAGTCGTAATCTAGTACTAGCATGTTCTATCTTTGGAGCTTTAGCTTTACTATGACATTATCCAACTTCTCAATTGGAGAGCAAGGCATTCTGATTCTTCATTCTTTAGAGGTAGTTTATCTTAGATCCACTTGCTAACATCTAGCCTATCATACTCTTGTCCATTTTTTTAAAAAAAAAATTTATGCAATATTATAATTCCCAAATACTGTGACTCCTAGTGTCATGCTAGCTACCCCTATACATTCACAAATGTAGATCAATATGGTTTCTTGTATAGACATTTGCAATGAATTATTGCTTATTCATAAGAGTATGCCACTCCTCCTAAGTATTCTTCTTTAAGGATGTGTCTTTCCAATATACCAAGAATTCCACCTTTTGATTAGGAGCATAATGAGTTGTATATATGTTAATGATGGAATGAATCCATCATCCTTTCATAACTTCAATGTTTGGAGACCCTCAAGACCTTAATGTTATTAGATTAACATCTCCTAGATTAAACTTTTTCAACATTAAAACATGGAACATAGGATGATATTTTATCAAATATGTTGGTAATTGCAACTTGTATGCAACTCAATTCACATGAGAAAAGACCTTAGAAGTTCCATCATAATGCTTTAAGAACTTTTGACTTACCTTGCATAATCCATCTTCAAAAGATCCCACTCTCTGATATCAAACTCCAATGATCTCTACTTGCTATCAACATACTTTTTCATATCTTAGATTAACTTCTTTAACTATAGCCTAGCCACTTAGATATGATCTACCCAGTATTTCATGAACTCATTAGCCAAAGGATTAAGACCTTAATGTGATATTTCCAATAGTTGTGGTATGGATGGTTTCCCCTTTAAGGTAGCTTTTACTAGAAAGAATCCTATGGTTGAGGACTTCTAAATGTTGTAATTAAACTAAGCTACAACCAATAGGATCATCCAGTTTGTTTGATCAAAGTAGATAAAGTGCCTCAAGTATCCTTTCAAGATGTTATTCACCCATTTTGTCTATTCATTTTTTTAAGTATGATACCCTAAAGACATTTTTAACTTCATTAGCATCATTTAAAATAGGTTTTAATAAAAATCTCTCATGAATCAAAAATTTTGATTTGGCATAATGCTTTTCAGCAATCCAAAATAGCAAACCATATAGTTAAAGAACAAGCATG
>MNCI01024321.1:530237-541413 GCA_015680685.1 Gnetum montanum | reverse complement strand
CCATGTTGTACGAGGGGGCTCCTTGTTGGGTTACGGCAGTGAAAGAGGGTGTATGTGTTTGGACATGCGGGATGTAGTGGGCAGATGTGGACATGGGTATAACATGTGGCATTCTTACCACTTGGGATTGGAAAGTCACTCCCACGTTACTGTGAGGGGGCGGTGCTTGTGAGGATGAACCTACAGCTGTAAAAGGGAAGGTGTTGGGCAAAGGGTTGCCCTGGGGAGGGACCTAGGCTAATGCGGATGTTTCTTGTAATGGTGCTTGGGTGTGGGCAAAGTTAAGGGGTTGGAGGGGTATGATCTCCCTTGCGTCTGGGTTAAAGATGGGGTTCACGTGGTTATGTGGACTAAGAGTATGGTAGGAGTCTTCATGCTCAGATTACGCAGCGAATTCGTCCTCTTCGTCCCGTTGTGGATCTGCCGTAATTTGGTCTAGCGATTGGCTCCTGTGCAGAAGGAGCTGCGTAAAGAGTTTCGAGAATTGTTCTAGAATGGCGATTACGTCATATGGGGAAGGGATGAATTCGTATCCCCCTCTGTGAAAGATTTCAAATTACCTTTTTACTTCCATTTCAGCCCGATCTACTGCCAGGCTGGCTTGCATCTTAATGCAGATGAAGTTATACTCGTCTTGGGTTATAACGTTAGCGGCAGGGTCTCTCCCTTGTAACCTCAACGATCGACGGGGCCCCATTGTGGATTGCCCTCACATATGTTGTGTGATAGATTGCTGGGCAGCTGTTGTGTCTGAGATGTTAACGTTCTGGGTAGTAGCAGCGGTGATGTTTATGGGATTCATGATGATAGACGGTTTCAGTGTGCGAGATTGATGTACTGGATAGCGTAGTGTATGCGACTAGCGTAGACGAATCTACAGGGTAAGTATGTAGCGTAAACGCTGGCGTAAGTGTGCAGCGTATACGCTAGGGTTTATGTGCAGCGTAGACGCTGAGAGTCGGGGGTTGAAACAGGGCAGCGAAAACGCTGATGAGCGTAGACACTGAGGAGCGTGCAGTCAAACTGTTTAAGCGGAGGCCCTCCTTCTAGCGCCAATTTCTGTACCGCCCGAAATCGTCGGTCCCCTGCTGGAAGGGAAAAACAGAGACCGCAGGATTGCAGGACGAGCACAGATGACCCTACCTTCGCCTGAGGGCGTGCTAGAATGCACGAAGGTAGGGTACCTTGGGTGGTCCACACGCGGATCAGACAAGGATTTCCCTGAGCGCCACCGAAGTGTTATACGCTGGGTTATGTGTAAACGGAGCGTAAATAGTGAAACAGACGCAGACAGAGCGTAAGCGTAAAGGGGCGTAAACAGGGTCGGGCGTAAACAGCATAAACAAATATAGGCCCAGCGTAAGCGTATACAGGCGTGAACAGCGTGAACAGCGTGAACAGCGTAAAAAAGTGTAAAGAGCGTAAGCAAATGTAAATAGCGTAAGCAATGTGGGCGTATAAGGACGCAAACGGAGCGTGAATGTAAACAGGCGTAAACGAAGCGTGGGCCAAATTGACGTAAAACTATAAAAGAAATTGCAACAAACGTAAACAGTGGATTACAGAGTCAAAATGTTGTGCACCGGTCTAACGCAGTCATGTAGGGACACAAGGCGGACGTAAAGCCCTGGTGGATGCAGGGATGCAGCTGGTTGGCATGGTGGGCGGAGCGCGGATTGTGCTCGGCGTACAGAACTTCCAGCGTAAGCGTAAGCGTAAAGGGGTTTCTGGGCTCTTGTTTGCAGCGTAATTGCTCTGGGTCTACTTTGGTAAATTTTTGCCGACCTGGAATTTACGGAAAACTGGGCTATTTATAGGGGTAGGGTTACCGGGAAAATCAGACTGGGAGACACATGGCGTATAGACCGGGCGTTTACAATTTAGAAACATGGTATACGCTCGGCATATACGCTACAACAGGCCGACGTATACACTGGGCGTATACACTGGTCGTGGACTTGGATGGATGCTGGCTTATATGCTGGGGCGTATACGCTGATGGATGCTGGACGTCGACTTGCTTCAATTCTTGCTCCCGTTGCACCTGCTGAGCGTGCGTGTGAGGCGTGTATGCTGAGCGTTGGGCGTAGACGCTGGGCGTAGATGCCAGCACAACACTTGGTTTAAAACTGGGCGTATACGCTGGGTGTATACGCTGGCACAACACCTAGTAAAAACTAGGTGTTTCGATTCTCAAAATTGCCCTGTGTGACTTCAAATGTAGCCAAAGTCGTCTGTGGGTCACGGGGATCTGCTTCTTGTCAGACAAATGCTAAACTCAAAAATTTTTGTGGTGTTTCACAGTTCATACCATCATGAAGAACGCTTATCATGGGACAAACTTACAGGGTGGATCACACACACACATACACACACAAATTGGAAAAGTATAATGACGATGTAAAACAAAAACGAGAAAAGTTAAAGAAATTTTGATGAGATGTGATATGCACAAGCCACGATATCGTGTCTTCCCCTGCGATATCGCGTACGCGATATCGTGGTCTACCACCAAATCTATAAGTAAGAGGCGACACTCCCCTCATTTCCCAATCCTGGCTAGAAGTAGCAAAGATCTGGTAGTTTGATCACTCCAGAGTTAGATTAATTTCCCATGTGCCCGCAGTAGGAGTCTTAGAGTGAACGACTCTTTATTTGAGCAACTTTGTACCTGAACGCAAGTTGTGTACGGCAATAAAGATGAACTTGATTGGATAAACCTTGCAGTGCATGAATAGGATTTTATTTATTGTTATTTATTGCTTTCCTAGAATGCGGTATGAGTACAACTTGATTACAAGCATCTAAGGATGTGTACGGCTAGTCAAGGAATCGGCTGCTCGTCGCATGCGGTATGAGTACGACTTGATTACGAGCATTGAGACTACTTGGTAACCTAGTAGCGTATTCCAGGATCTAGGCTTGGTAATCCCAGTGGTAGTCCTAGTGTGTATGGCTAGTCAAGGAATTGGCTGCTCATCGCACTTAGGCTAGACGTGGGGTAAGTACGACTTGGCTACGAGCACCTACGGGTGTGTACGGCTAGTCAAGGAATCGGCTACTTATCACACTTAGGCTAGTTAGGTGCCTCAGTACGACCACTTCAAGCATGTGCGTTACGTGTGGGGATCCCAGTAATGATTAGCATTTGGTAGCCACTGTTGCACAGTTTAGGGTGTGTACGATAAGTGGGAACGGATACTGACGCTAATTAATTTAGACTTAGGTCCTTAGTTAGAGTAGTTAGTTCTCTCAACCCTTCACCCTTTAGCATAGGAGAAAAACCATAAAAGACCAAAAAAATCATATACGTCGGACTTACTTAACCATACACCGTGACAACAACAAGTAAGTTTGGGAAGACAACGAATGATTAACCCTAAGTGTTCCATGGGGCATTTAGGCATTTAGTCTGTGGAGTTTGACCGGATCGCGCGTGCTACGCTCATTTCATATGGTTGAGTGTAGGGGTACCTCGCCACTCATCAACCATACGAAACGAGCGTAGCACGTGCGATCTAGTCGAGCTCATCATACCCCCATGACTGAATGAAAACTCGTCGTCGAGTTCCTTACAATAATATCGGGAAGGTATGGAATTATTGAGGGGAATGGAACTAATGGGATGACATGTGAACGGATCACTATTACAAGACTTAACAAAACTGGTATTCATGACAACAAGGGTGAACACCTTATTACAATGAAATCAGGCCTTTGTTGGCAGCTTGAAAGAAAGAGAGAGATAGAAAGAAGTGTTGCTGCTGCCAATGCCAAGATTGCGCTTTTCGTTGTCCATCCATAAGCATGCCATCGATCTTGCTCCTTGCATAGCTGCTTCAGCGCTACTCCATTTCAAGTGTTTGCTCCAGATCCATTCGATTATTGTATGATTACCATCTGCACATACAACACAATCATATATTAGCAAGGGTAATTGAATCATTAAGTAATTAGTACCTTGCTTCGGTGTAGGTTCATTGGCTAGGTTGTGGTATGGCTAATATGGATCGAGAGATGTAGTAATGATGACTACTAAAGGTGTAGGGGTTAGGAAGAAAATCAAAAATTTTGGGGCTAGGAGAAAATCAAAAAAAGTGGGCCCTGTACCCCCATGACTAATCATGAACCTTCGGTAGCATTAGAATGGAGAAGGGAAAGGAGTAAGAAAGATAGATAAAAAGGGACAACTAAATATAGCAGTGACATGGATGTCAAGATGGGAATGAACAAAATAATAATTAATTACAAAACATTAAGGAAAAGAAGTTAACTAATGCACCACATACGAATGTCAGTGGGTCCTCCACAAAGCAAGCTCATGCCGTTAATGCCCTGACAGACCCACATTCGAAGAGTCCATAGGCTTTGGGAATGTCTTTTGGAACAAGAGTTAATGTCTTAACCGCAAGAATTTATCGAAAAGAAAACAATGCATCAACCAAAATATATACACTAATGATACAACCAGCAATGAGGTGAATAATGGAGAGAAGGATGGAGAGAGTAGAATGGAATGGGATCCCATGAACAAGGTGGTGTACAACCCCTGGTGTGTTTGATGATTAATGTGACTTTTCAAGTCTCATTCCAACTTCGGCCTCAAACCAACCACTTCCAGTGACTTCGCATCAATGCATTCGGTTAAACAATCCACATGGATAACGAGGATGCATCTTCAAAGAGCCACCATCATTCCGATGAAATAAAGGAGAGAATGGGAAGCGAGAAGGGCCTTAG
This sequence comes from Gnetum montanum, assembly GCA_015680685.1. Lineage (NCBI taxonomy): Eukaryota > Viridiplantae > Streptophyta > Gnetopsida > Gnetales > Gnetaceae > Gnetum > Gnetum montanum. The sequence goes on along the minus strand of MNCI01024321.1, from coordinate 536,673 downwards.
TTAGAGGGAACACTTTTGGTTCCATAACCAGTGCATGTGGCCCAAATTTTATTTTGTCTAAGGGGTGTGCTTTGAATTCTCACTTTCTTCGGGGTTTTTTTTTTATTTTTGTGTTTTTATGCGTGAGAACCACACCATGCAAAGACTTCTTATTTTTATTGTCTCAGCTTCCAATAATTGGGTAACATTGAAATGGTAAGAAAACTCAAGAAGGGAACATCCAAGCATCCAAGAGAATGACCAATACAAAAACATGAAGTTCCCTTGAAGTCACAGCCTTTGCAATCCTTGAGTCCTTCCTTAGTTTGAGAAATACCTAGTCACTGATTCGTTAAAGTTCTTATTAGAAGGGAACTGTACATTTCCAAGCTAAGAGAAACCATAGAAGTTGGTGGATGGATGGATGAAGTGATCTCATTACCTGCCATATCAAAAGAAACATACCTTAGTATCAACATTGTGACTTAAAGGTAAAAACCAAACATTAGCAATCAATATGAAAACAGTTCATACCATCATTCCAAACACTTATTATGGGACAAACTTACATGGTGGATACACACACACACTCACACAAAAAGTGGAAAAAGATAACGATGTTGTAAAACAAAAAATTAGAAAAGTTAAAGAAAGCTGTAAAACAAAAATGTGTAAAAAAAAAACATGTAAAACAAAAACATGTAAAACAAAAAATTAAAAGAACTTAGGGCCCCATATGGTTAGCATAGGTAGCCATCTCCCCCATGACTGAGTTGTAAGGGAGAGATTCGAAATAATGAGCGTTTGTTTGATTTTCGTATAAGTGCCCAACTTCTCCCAACTGATGTTCTTAGGTTGAGGGGTGGAAGTTGGCGATGCTCATGTTTCAATGTGTCTATGCATTCGTTGTTGGCATGGGTTTCCTCAGTTTGTTCCATGCATATTTGTCTGCTATGCTCTTACGAGTAGCTGTCAACCACGATGTGTCTACTACTTCTTGTGTGGTTGCTACATACAGGCATCTTTGTTGCAAAGTTTCAAGGGCACACCTACTCCATCGAGGAGATGAGCATCCCTCCATGTCATCACCCGATGAATCACTGTATCTGATGCATGGAACTTTCCTCTTCTCGATCTTTCCACATATGTTTATCTTAGAGGTTTCTAAGGAAAGATCACGGATCCTAAGGCATGCATCTACTGTGCTTAGCCATGCCCTGCCCATTATAATTGGGAAGTCCCCTTCATTGTTGTTCACTTCGATCACCAGAAAGTCAGCTGGGTAGGACCAACCACACACAGTGGTAATAACGTCCTCCACTAATCCCAAGGGAATGGTGATGGACTGGTCTGCCAGCTCTAGTTGAATGTTGCTCTTCTTAAGTTGGGGTAGGTTGCAGGCGTGATACATCTTTCTTGAAATTAATTTGACTCCAGAACCTGAATGAAGAAGAGCCCTATGTGGTTCATTTTTGGTGATTTGTAAATAGATTAAGGGACTCCCAGGGTCAGTTAGTTTCCTGGGAAGGTGGCCTACCTTGATCCAGTTAGTTACAGTATGCGTTAACATAACCGTATGCGTTATGCCCTGTTGGACTGAAGGGTGCTCCGAAGTGTTAGATGGCGAAGAGATGTACATGGCCTCAACCACTTATTGTTGCGAGAGTTTGTCTAGGCTTTTGGTTCTGAAGTAAGGTCTTCTCTTTTTACAGTTGTCAGAACCAGCAGCAGGTTGGATATTTATAGCTCTTGTAGCGTGACGTTGCTGCGGTTGAGGAGGAAATTCCCCTTGCATTGTTGGAGCAGGAGGTGTTACGGGAACTACTTGAGGTGGAAGAGGTGCGGATGGATTAGGAGGATGGTGTGGGTATGGAGTGTCTCCCAGAGGAGAAGGAGTCCTTCTAAAGTACTCCCGAGCTTGGTAGTGATGGTTGGGGGTTGCGTGACCCATAGAGTCACTTGGAGAAATTGGCTGCTGCACATAATATCCATAAGGGTCAGGCTGCCGGTAAGGGTACTATTGTTTTGGTGATGGCATCCCCCATGACTATGGGTATTACCATTACTGATGCTGTTCGATGGACTATGGTGGAGTTCCACTTGGATAATACGTTAGTGGTTGGTGGAACTGCCTTGGGTTACCTTGTGGATAAGGCAACCTTCGGGGTGTTTGCCGTTGATTGAGTCTTGGATTTAGTGCATACACCCCAGACTCCTGTCGATGTGAGATAATAGGACAACATCCCTTAGGATGGTCATAGTAGCAGATGTCATATCCACCATCATCGTCTGTGTCAGAATCTACAGCCACATCGGAGTTAGTGATTTTTCCCTTATCCTTGTTATGTGCAGGGCTTAAATCTCTCCAATTTTTCTTACCTTTGTCACTAATTTGCTCTACCTTAGACTCTTCTACAATTTTTAAGATAGTTTCAATTTTAGAGTCTAAGGAACTCCATACATTGTCTACCTTAGCCGCTATTTCTGTTGTTAACTTTTGGATTGGCAAGGTTTTTCGGTTCACCAACTCTTCGATTAGTGACTCATCCTCTTCATCACAAAATTTCACTCCCTTCTTTCGAAGGGAGGGATCGTGGTTGTATTCCTCCACACTTTCCCTTTTACATAGCTCACCTTCTTCGTTTGCTGCTTGCTCCAACAAGCTTTGCACTTCATGGGCTCTAAGTTGTGACAACCTCCCTTGGGCATAAGTTCCAAGGGTTCGTCTCGTTTCATGCCTTAGCCCATCCATGATGTGGCGCAGTTGATCCCGCTGTGTATACCCATGGCCTTGGCAACGATGTAACAGTGTGTAGTAGCAGGCCATGGCAGCATCCAAGGACTTGTGATGACCTTGCTTCCAGCCTTGGATCTGCTTACGCAAATTGGATACTCTGGAGCACATTTGATACTTTTCGTTGAATAATTCTAGCATCGTACACCACCTCCTGATGGTTTCCGGTTCTGAGGACTAGTACCAGCTCTCTACTTCTCTGGTGAGTGTCCTTGGGAACAACTTAAGTTTCTTCCACTCACTATCTATATTCTGTGAGGCCTAGGCATCGTGGAATGCCTGCAAATGATTTTGCGAATCAGCATTGTATCCCCCTTCAAATCGTGGGATATTGTTCATGTCCAATCGCTTCATCCGACTATCCTTTAAATGCCTTGTGGGAATCCTAACTGCCTCTATTATGTTAAGCATACTTCGGGTTGCGAGTAGGGGCTTGTCATGATCTTCTCTTTCATGATGCCTGTGATGTTTGTGCGATTCCCTGCTCTCCCTACGTCTTTTCCCTTGTCATCTCTCTTGACTTTCACGTCGAGGTCTTTCATCCTTTTTACTTTTATACTCCCTTTTATGTTCAAGGTGGCTACGCCCAGATGTGGAAGGAGAGGGTGAGTGATGTGAAGAAGGGGAACCATCGCCATGACGATGTTTCTTTCTTTCTCTTCGGATACTATGGCCTCGATCATGGTGACAATCAAAGTGCCCATCCTTAGCATGAGTGGTTGTTCCCTCTGTGAATAGTTGGTGTTCACGGGCATCAAAACCAAGGATATGTATCGTTGATCATAGGTTCTAATACTCATCCTCCTCACCATCATTAGGATGGGGAACATCCTTTGCTAAAGAACCTGTGATAAGAGGTTCCTCATCTTCTATTTCGCTAAGGACGTGTGGGGCTTTGCCCTTCAAAAAAGTATGTTGACTCTCCTGCCTTAAGTCCCGAATACGTTGGGCATCTATGGGAAAATAATCCCTCATGTCAAAATCATCTGCAACGTATTCAGCGTAATTTTTTTGCATGCCAATCTGTACCAAGACATAGAAGAGCATGTTAGGGACTGATCGATCTAGGGGTAACATGATGTTACCTTGCAAATCTCTACACCATAGTTGTTCGTCCTGATGGAGAATAAAAGTAAAGTTAGGAATATACTCATCGGGATGAGTATATGTCATCTTATACTACTGAGGCACTGGCTGATCTTGGTTATGTTTTTATGTTGCCGACTGTCTCTAGTATGGTCCTTAGGTGGTGAGTTGCTCTTATGAGAAGAAGGCATTTTTATCAGTGTGCTAAATAACCGTTATAAACTTTTTCTTTTGATTAACCCGAAGGTTCGTTAAGGCTCACAACAATGTGAGTGATATCCCTTATGTTCTATTTAGCGCATAGACACTTAGTCCCTGGCAATGGCGCCAATGATGAGTGGCGAGGTACCCCTACACTCAACCATGCTAAATGAGCGTAGCACGCGCGATCCGGTCGAACTCCACAGACTAAATGCCTAAAAGCCCCATGGAACACTTAGGGTTAATCATTCGTTGTCTTCCTAGACTTACTTGTTGTTGTCATGGTGTATGGTTAAGTAAGTCCGAGGTATATGATTTTTTTGGTCTTTTATGGTTTTTCTCCTATGCTAAAGGGTGAAGGGTTAAGAGAACTAACTACTCTAACTAAGGACCTAAGTCTAAATTAACTAGCGTCAGCATCCGTTCCCACTTACCATACACACCCTGAACTATGCAACAGTGGCTACCAAATGCTAATCATTACTGGGATCACCACACATAATGCACGTGCTCGAAGTGGTCGTGCTGAGGCACCTAACTAGCCTAAGTGTGATAAGCAGCTGATTCCTTGACTAGCCGTACACACTCGTAGGTGCTTGTAGCCAAGTCTTACTTACCCCATTTCTAGCCTAAGTGCGATGAGCAGCCGATTCCTTGATTAGCCGTACACACTGGGACTACCACTGGGATTACCATGCATAGATCCTAGAATACGCTACTAGGTTATCAAGTAGTCTGAATGCTCGTAATCAAGTCGTACTCATATTGCATGCGACGAGCAGCCGATTCCTTGACTAGCCGTACACATCCTTAGATGCTCGTAATCAAGTTGTACTCGTACCGCATTCTAGGAAAGTAATAAATAATAATAAATAAAATCCTATCCATGCACTGCAAGGTTTATCCGATCAAGTACGTCTTTATTGCCATACACAACTTGTGTTCAGGTACAAATTTGCTCAAATAAAGAGCTGTTCACTCTAGGATTCCTACTGCGGGCACATGGGAAATTAATCTAACTCTGGAGTGATCAAACTGCCAGAGCTTTGCTACTTCTAGCTAGGATTGGGAAATGAGGGGAGTGCCACCTCTTATTTATAGATTTGGCGATGGACCGTGATATCGCAGGGGAAGACGTGATATCGTGTACGCGATATCGCATGGGATGCGATATCACGGTTTGTGCATATCGCGTCTCATCAAATTTGTAAAACAAAAATTAGAAAAGTTAAAGAAATTTGCAAAACAAAAATGTGTAAAGNAGATCCGAAATAGTGAGCATCTATTTGAATTTCGTAAAAGTGCCCAACTTTTCCCAATTGATGATCTTAGATTGAGGGATGGAAGTTGGCAACGCTCATATTCCAATGTGTCTATGCCTTCGTTGTTGGCATGGGTTTCCTTAGTTTGTTCCATGCACATGTTTCTGCTCCTTCTAGCTATCAACCACGGGGTGTCTACTACTTCTTGTGTGGTTGCTACATACAGGCATCTTTGGTTCAAAGTTTCGTGGGCACACCTGTTACATGGAGGCATTTCCTCCATGTCGTCACCCGATGAATCACTGTATGTGATGCATGGAACTTTCCTCTTCTCGATCTTTCCACATATGTTTATCTTAGAGATTTCCAAGGAAAGATCGTAGATCCTAAGGCATGCATCTCCTATACTAAGCCATGCGCTTCCCATTATAATCGGGAAGTCCCCTTCATTGTTGTTCACTTCAATCACCAGAAAATCAGCTGGATAAGACCAACCACACACAATCGTAATGATGTCCTCCACTAATCCCAAGGGAATGGTGATGGACTGGTCTGCCAGCTCTAGTTGAATGTTTCTCTTCTTAAGTTGGGGCAGGTTCCAAGCGTGATACATCTCTAGTAAAATTAAGTTAACTCCAAAACCTGAGTTAAGAAGAGCCCTATGTGGTTTATTTTCGGTGATTTGCAAATGGATTAAGGGACTCCCAAGGTTAGTTAGTTTCTTGGGAAGGTGGCCCACCTTGATCCAATCAGTTACGGTATGTGTTAACATAACCGTATGCATTACGTTCTGTTGGACTGAAGGGTGCTCCAAAGTGTTGGATGGTGGAGGAGTGTTCATGGCCTCAATCGCTTATTTTTGCAAGAGTTTATCTGGGCTTTTGGTTCTGAAGTAAGGTCTTATCTTGTTACAGTTGTCAGAACCAGTAGCAGGTTGGATATTTACAACTCTCGCAGTGTGACGTTGCTGTGGTTGAGGAGGAAGTTCCCCTTGCATTGTTGGAGCAGGAGGTGTTATGGGAACTACTTGTGGTGGAAGAGGTGCGGATGGATTAGGAGGATGGAACAAGTGTGAGATGTCTCTCGGAGGAGAAGGTGTCCTTCTGAAGTACTC